>JAJIBD010017672.1:0-13071 GCA_021461705.1 Cryptotis parvus
AAAAAAGAAGGGGACACGGAAGAAGGCCCGCCAGAGAGCACACTGATGGCTGTGTTACCTCAGCACAGTGGGATTCATCCGTGTCGTCGTAGCCCAGACTTCTCTTCCACTCCACCCAGGAGAGATAGAGCTTCTCCTGGCGCCCTGCAGCGTCTGGTTGGCACTGTGCATGTTCTTCCTGGCAAGCTCAATCTGGAACATTGGAATGAGAAAGGAATGAAGGATATTCCTGTCAGCGTGTGCTCGGCTTCCTGACGTATATCGGACAACCTCAAAGCAAGAATTTCCTTCAGAGCTCAAAGAGCGTTAGCCCTACTATCATTGTTCTTTGCTGTAAATATGTGTAAATAAAACAAGCAGCCGCACATTTTTCCTGCTTGTATTTAACTCTTGCTTCGGCCTTTTGGCTAAGATCAAGTGTGTGTAGATAGTGTATTTAACTCTTCTCCCACGGTCACCCAATTTAGCTCCACTTATTAAGACAAATAAGGCAGCTGAAACTTAATCTGTATAGGTGCAAAATTGGAGTTAAAGTGCTAGGGTGATTCAAGACTAAAATGTTTTCCTCCCTACTGCCAGCTACCTGTTTCCTCTGAGAACAAGCCATTTATTTTTTGTTTGCTTGTTCGGGTTTGGGGGCCACACAGGCAGTACTTAGGCCCTCTGCTTAGAGACCACTATTGACAGGTGTGGGGACCCTATGGGGTGCTGGGGATTGAACTCAGGTCTGCGGCATGCAAGGTAAACAGCTGTACTATCACTCTGGCCCCAAAACCTCACTCCTTATTTTATTTATGTTTGGTTTGGGGGCCACACCTGGCTATGCTCTGTGGTTACTCCTGGCTCTGTGCTCAGGAATTACTCCTGGCGGTGCTCAAGGGATATTTCTCCAGCCCCCAACTTATTTATAGGAGTCCAAGGCACACTGCGTTGTAACAGGGGAATCTATAAGGCCTACCTGTAATCCTTTGTGATGTATCAACTTAAATTGTTTTCCTCTCAATTGACCTACATTACTTATAGTCTTGTGCAACTCTGAACAAACCTGCAGAATCAATTCTGAAAATAGGGGCCGGAGCAATAGTCCAGCGGGTAGGGTGTTTGCCTTGCATGTGGCATCCCATATGATTCCCCTGAGCACCGCCAGGAGTAATTCCTGAGTGCAGAGTCAGGAGTAACCCCTGAGCATTGCCAGGTGTGATCCCAAAAAGAAAGACAAAAAACTTCTTAAAGTGAACTTGCTGGAATCATGGGTGTATTTGCAATTGTCTTAGTGGAGTCTCCTGAATTCTGCAGAAGCCCAGAGCACTACTCTGCCTGTACACAGGCACAACAGGCCCCGCCCTGCAGTGTAACAGGCAGGACACTGGCGCTGACTGGAGTAAGAGCAACAGGATCTCATCTGCCTCCACGATTATACAGTTTATACTGATCATTGTTCAGACGTGTCTCCACTGTTTATACTGTTTTCGTATGGTGGCTCACAAGGTGAGATTAAAATGATGGACTTTGGGGCACAGCAGGTAGGGCGTTAGTCTTGGACATGGCCGACCCAGGTTCGATCCTTGAATCCCATATGGTCCCCTGAATACTACCAGGAGTAATTCCTGAGTGAAGAGTCAGGAGTAACCCCTGAGCATTGCCCAGTCTGACCCAAAAAGGGAGGGAGAGAGGGAGGGAGGGAGGGAGGGAGGGAGGGAGGGAGGGAGGAAGGGAGGGATGGAAGGAGGGATGGAAGGAGGGGATGGATGGATATGGATGGATGGATGGATATGGATGGATGGATGATGGACTTCGATGTTTTCTTTTGTTTTTTTGTTTTTATTTTTTTCTGCCACACCTGGTGATGCCTAATTAGAACTTATTCCTGGTTCTTCGCTCAGGAATGATTCCCAGAGGGCTCGGGGGCATAAGGGATAAGGTGCGCAAGGCAAACACCCTACCCGTCGGACTGTGGCTCAGGCGCCATGGACTTTCGTGGCTTGCGTGTCTCACCCCTCAAGACGCCCCGAGCTCACTGTGTGCCTTTACTCACCATGCTCACCGCTGGAGTGCAGCTGAGCGATGGTCTCTTGGCTTTTCTGCTTCGCCCCCCTAACCTTGCCCAGGGCCTGCTGGTATGCACGCTGAGCGGAGCTTGGTAGACAGGGACCCCAGTCTAACGTAGTAGCTCGGCTTCTGAACCGCGTCAAATCCTTCCATTTTCTTGGCTTCTCTTTCTGGAGTAAGAAGAGCGGGGGAAGAACTTTGTAAGGCTCAAACATGGATCTCAGCTCTTTGGCGACCTACGCACTTAGCAAACACACATCAGCCCAATCACATGTCTGCTCTTGGGTTTGGGGCTTTTTGTTTGTTTTTGGGCCACACCCAGAAGTGCTCAGGAATTACTCCTGGCATAGAATACCACATAGGATGTGGTGATCACAGCCAGGTCAGCTGCACGCAAAGGCAGACACCTTCCGTTGTATTATCACGCTGGCCCCCACCCAGGCTTGACTCCTCAAAACTTAACATTGTCATCTACGCAACCCCTCTAACTAGAGCTGGCTTCCTGAGCCACATAGCACTCGCGGCACTAAATGCAGACCGGGTCTATAATGCATCCCATGAACGACAAGCAGTCACTGAAATTCCTATTTGAAGGCTACTTGCTTCTTCCGTAGTTCAGAAGATTAGTATATACTGTTGGCTGTGAAAATTACAATTGTCTTAGGCAAAATTTATGAACAAAAAGGATAGTGGTGGCCTGAGGGTGAATTAGAATTTGACTACAAATATACATAAAGGCTCTCTTAGGGCGATAGTCTAAAACTATTAGTAGTCTGTATTAAGGTAATAGTCTGTATTAGGGCCTGGAGCGATAGCCCAGCAGGTAGGGCGTTTGCCTTGCATCCCATATGGTCCCCGAGCACCGCCAGGAGTAATTCCTGAGTGCAGAGCCAGGAGCAACCCCTGAGCATCGCTGGGTGTGACCCAAAAAAGCAAAAAAAAAATAGTCTGTATTAAAGTAACGGTTGAGCAACTCTTATACACTTATGATAAATGTTTTTTGGTGAGTTTTTTACAGTTTCATTGTGTGTTTGTAGATTTGTTTGGGTGAGTTTTTCTTTTTCACTTGAATGCTTTATTTTGTGACCATACTCAGGGCTTACTGCTGGCTCTGCACTCAGGGAGCACTCCTGGTTGTGCTCTCTCCAGCTGCCTTTCAGTATTATTTTTGATTTGGGGATCACTCCCCAGCAATACTCAAGATCACTCCCAGCAATACTCCAAGATCAGTGCTCAGCAATCACTCCCAGAGGAGCTTGGGGGACCAAGAACTGTGAGGGATTAAACCTGGGCTTCCTGAACAAAGTGTCCCCTTAACCTACTGAACTATCTCTCAGGTCCTGTTTCTGATTTTTAAAGAACATTAAAATGGGGGGCGGAGCCACAGCACAGGCGGGGAAGGTGTTTGCTTTGCATGTGACTGACCCGGGTTCAATCTCCAGCATCCCATATGGTCCCCGAGCACTGTCAAGAGTAATTTCTGAGTGCAGAGCCAGGAATAACCCCTGAGCATCACTAGGTGTGACCCAAAAAGCCAGAAAAATAAATAAATAAAAATAAAGGAACATTAAAATGGAGTTGCTTCTAAAAAAGCTGGCTACGGGAATCAGAGAGCTAAGAGAGTTAAGGACGGGCCATAGCCCTAACCCTAACCCAGGGCTCAATGCCTGGCATCACAGATAGTTCCCCGGAGCACCTCCAAGAGTGATGGCTGAGCCTGAAGCCCCGGAGCATGGAAAAACAAAACAAGTCAAATCGAAGCCAGAAAGAATACAAGGATGAAGGCACTTGCTTTCCATCTGGACAGCCCTGGTTCAGGACTATGTACGGTCCTGAGCACAGCCAGGGGTCACTTCTGATCACTGAAGCAGGAACAGCACCTCGGGTATGCCCTCCACCTCCAAATAAATGAAAATATGAGGACATTATTTCAAGGCAAACACGCGTTACCTAATTCTTCCTCAGTGAGCGGGAGGTACTGGTCCACCAGCAGCTCGGACTGGGTGAGGGCGTTCCTTCCCCCGCTGCTCACCAGCTGCACCACGCGACTTCCCAGCACTGTGTTGATGCTGCCACTGACCACAGACTTGGTTCTATGGACACTGTCAGTCATTGCGCCTCTGGTCTTATCCACCACCTCCGTGATTGTGCTGGCCACAGACTCCTTAGCGCCCGTCACAGTAGTTGTCATGGCATCTTTTGCCCCGGTCACAGCACCTTTGGCATTGGCAACAACCTACAAAAAGCAAATAAAGAAATAAATGGCCATTAAAAAATAAACAGAAAAACATGAGGTGACTAAGCCTCAGCACCATTACCCCATGTTTACCTGGTTTGTTGGCTGATTCAGAATAGGGAGTTTTTCCTCAATCCTATCCAGCCCCTGACACGCATAAGTATTGGCAACTGCAACTAGAAGAATCACCAAGAGACCAAGTGTTAAGAGTGTAGGTAAAGAAGGAACATGTACCATTAGACCCTTTTTTTGCTTTTGTTGGGTCATACCCAACAATGCTTGGGGATTACTCCTGGCTCTGCACTCTCGAATTACATCTGGCGGTGCTGGGGAACCATATGGGATACCAGGGATCGAACCTGGGGCAGCCCCGTGCAAGGCAAATGCCCTCCCCCTCTGTATTATCGCTCTGGGCCCTAATACCTTAGCGAGTCTGCCTTTTTAAGAAACAGCAACGTTGCTCTTCCCTTACCGGCTCCCTGGTGCTCAAACCATGGCTAACTGGTTTGACAAGCTGTGAGCAACCTTCTTCTTATGACAGGGAACTTATGAAAGGGTTTAGGGAACAGCAGATGGAGCCAGTAATAAGCCAGGTGGGAAGCTGGCTAGGAAACAACTTCCTCAAGAGGGCAACAAACAAAACACATAAAAACTTCCTCTTCAGCTGGCACCTGAAGGTCCTGGCAAGATGTGTTGTCGTCACCTGAACCTTCTTTCAGGGAACGGGACCTGAAAAATTCTCAGAATTTCTATGTCTGTGTAAACTCTATGCACACTTGATTCGGTAAGGGATGGTATTTAGGTTACCACCAGGAAACAATATGCTAACAGAATTCTGCCTCCCCCTAAGAAGGTCCAGGTGTTCGCTTTCTATTTTTCGGATGGTGTTTTAATAGATGCCTCTCATGCATTTGGGTTGTTTCTACCTTTATTTTTATGTATTTGGGGGTGTGAGCTGGAGCATCCAGTTAGGAAAGCTCCTTCTAATTCTGTGCTTGAGAAACCATGTGGAACCATGGATTGAAAAAAAATACAATCTTCAGAGATTAATTATCAAAATTCTCTAGGGCCAGAGTGATAGCACAACAGGGAGGGCATTTGCCGTGCACACAGCCGACCGGCTTCCATCCCCAGCATCCCATATGGTTTCTCGAGCACCGCCAGGTATAATTCCTGAGCACAGAGCCAGGAGTAACCCCCTGAGTATCACTGGGTGAGACCCAAAAAGAAAAAAAAATTCTCTAGAGACCAATTTTGCTATTTGCCAAATTAATTTAGTACTAATACTTACCTTGTATTTTTTCAGGGGGCAGCAAGAAACTTGAACTAGAATCTCAGCCATGCCAGGGGCTGTGACTAGACACACACCTGCATACAGGAGTTATTCTATGACCCAACTCTGAGGCATGTGCCAATACTGAGCAATCTCTGGGGAGATTTTGTTTGGTCCTTTGTTTTTAGGCCATACCTAGGGTACTCAGGAGCTATGCTCAGCTCAGGACTGGTAATACTCAGGGGACCATGTGGTACCAGGGATTAAACCTGGGTCTCCCACAGGCAAGAGCATGTACTGAGGGGGCCAGAGCGAGAACACAGCGAGGAGGGCATTTGCCCTGCACACGGCCCACCAGGATCGATCCCCGGCATCCCATATGGTCCCCCGAGCACTGCCATGAGTAATTCCTGAGTGGAGAGCCAAGAGTAATCCCTGAGCATTGCTGGGTATGATCCATGCATTGGGCCCCTTGTGGATGGCGCTCGGAGGGGATTGTAAGCGCCAGGAATATCTGCCATGGTTCCAAACACGATTCTCATTTTGGTATAACGAGACTCACTAGCAGTTTCCAGGTAAAGGCAGCATGTTCTCGGGAAGGGCTGAGGACTCCCCACTCGGCTTTGCTGTGTGCTCAGGGGACTGGCTGGCCCACTCGGCTTTGCTGTGTGCCAGGGGACGGCGGCCCACTCGCTGCTCAGGCACTGGCTGGCCCCTCAGCTTCGGACTGCGGCCACGCTTTGTGTGTGCCAGGGGACTGGCGGCCCACCGGCTTTGCTGTGGCTCAGGGGACTGGCTGGCCCACTCGGCTTTGCTGTGTGCTCAGGGGACTGGCTGGCATTTGCCACACACTAGTCCTGCTCTGACTCCAACACATCCCAGGACACAATCTTGGGGATTCCGTGGGAACTTACTCTGCGGCTCCAGCTTGCGGACGAGGGGCAGAGCACCGGTCACGGCCACAGAGGTGATGGTCTTCACGCCCTTCTCTGCCATCTCACACATGGACTTCAGGTAGGGGTGCTGATCCTTGGTGGTGACGTAAGCCGAGGAGACTAGGTCATATGCGGAGCTGACCAAGGGGAGGTTGGCCACCCTGGTCAACACACTCTGCAAGCAAGTGGGGAGGTCAGCATCTCAAAACACATGGCAGGAGAAAAAAATCAAGAAGCAGCTATCATAATAATTGGAAATAAGTAACACTAGACTAGAACTGGGGGCTGAAAGTAGGTAAAAAAGCATATGATAACCCTTCAGTGCCTTGTTTTGCAAAACACAATGTGCAAAAGGAGAGAGAGAGAGAGACAGAAGTGTCTGCCATAGGCAGGTTGTAGGGGGTGGGTAGCAGGGAAATGGGGACGTTGGTGGTGGGAAAGGTGCACTGGTGGAGGGATGGGTGCTGGAACACTGCATGACTGAAATCCAATCATAAACAGCTTTGTGATGGTCCATTGCACGGTGGGCTGGGTTCCTGGGATGAACCCAGAGCCATGGCTACCCATGGTGTATTCGGATATGCCTAAAACAGTAATAATAATGGACCTCATTCCCAATGGATGGAGGCGTCATGGTGCGGAAATCGATGAACAACGGGAACACAAGTGACAAGTGATTGCAATGATTCAAAGAAAGAAAGAAAGAGGGGGCCGGAGTGATAGCCCAGCGGGTAGGGCGTTTGCCTTGCACGGCTGCAGCTGGCCCATGCCGACTGGGTTCGATCCCCAGCATCCCATATGGTCCCCGAGCACTGCCAGGAGTAATTCCTGAGTACAGAGCCAGAAAAACCCTGAGCATTGCCGGGTGTGACCCAAAAAAGCAAAAAAGAAAAAAAAGAAAGAAAGAAAGAAAGAGGGGCCAGAGAGCATCACCGGTGTGACCCAAAAGAGCAAAAAAGAGAGAGAGAGAGAGAGAGAGAGAGAGAGAGAGAGAGAGAGAGAGAGAGAGAGAGAGAGAGAGAGAGAAGAGCTATCTGAGATTCCTACCAGCTGTGGCTCTACTGCAATGGACGCCATTTTTCTTCCTGGAGAAGGAGTAAATCTGTGGAAGAGAAACTTATTTCAGGACACTCAGATAAGACAATGTTAGGCTGTCGGGAGCCCGGGTGCCCAACAGCATAAGGGAACGAAGTTCCCACTTATCTCAAGGACCAGTGTCAGATGAACAAAGTTCAGAGCAGTTCCAAAAAGCGTGTACCAACCACCAATGAATAAACAAGCTGCGCTACACAATCCAACATAAAGGATTGTACAGACCTCTAGCCCTTGGCCAGACTTTCTTTTTTTTTTTTTTTTTTTTTTGTTTTTGGGTCACACCCAGCAATGCTCAGGGGTTTCTCCTGGCTCTGCACTCAGGAATTACTCCTGGCGGTGCTCGGGGACCATATGGGATGCCGGGAATCGAACCCGGGCCGGCACAAGCCGCCGCTGCAAGGCAAACGCCTACCCGCTGAGCTATCGCCTCCGGCCCCTTTGGCCAGACTTTCAAGCATGCAATGGACCCAGATCTCCCACCAAAGCGGATGGAGCTGCTCAGTCAGTCAGTCCCTCTATATACCCAAAGCCAGAATCCTTTCTTTAGGGTGGGTTGCATTAACGAAGATCAACTTCTAGGTGTAGAAGTTAGCTGGTGCCACACCTCTGGTTCAGGTCTAAACTAATGATAATGTCAGGGCCTAGTCCCTTCCTCTTATGTCAAAACACTGGCGAGAGATGGACCAAGGATAGTCCAGTGGGGAGGGCGGTGGCTTTGCTCGTGGTTGACCCAAACTTGATCCCCCAAGGGCATTCCATATGGTCCCCTGAGCACGCCAGGAGTAATTCCTGAGTGCAGAGCCTGGAGTAACCCCTGAGCATCCCTGGGTGTGACCCAAAAAAGCAAAAAACAAAAACAAACAAACAAAAAAAAAAACTGGAGAGAGAGGGGAGGCTGGTATAAAGAAATACATCTTAATGCATGTATATTCATGGGGACAAACACATCATAATTTCAGGCCACGGACTTTATGAAATCCAATGGTACCCACAAGGTTCTTCTCATTTCTCCTCTGCACCAGGGTAATTCTGAGTGTCCTGTCCTCTGTTTACTCAAAGGGTCATGGTCCCTTGCCAGAGGGCAAACTAGCAAGAGTCCTCCTTTGACCTTGGCAGAGTTGAAAACCTGTAGTCTAGGAGCCATAGCACAGCGGGTAGGATATTTGCCTTGCAAGCAGCCAACCTGGGTTCAATCCCTGGCAATCCATGAGTACCACCAGGAGTAGTTCCTGAGTGCAAAGCCAGGAGTAAACCCTGAGCATCCCCAGGTGTGACCCAAAATGGAAAAAAAAAAAAAAAAAAAACGGCCGTCTCAATGCAGCCAGAGTGGTAGTCTCCTGGTAAATTCCAGTTGTCCCACGCTGGGACCAGTGGGTGTTAAGAGGAATTGTGCCCAATATAGATAGCATTGAAATCATAGTAGAGATTATAATAATATTCATTTTAACTGAGTTATTAAGTCACAGTCAAAATGACTCCTATAACTGCCACACCCCCTACCAGTGTTTACACAAAGAGAGATCTCATTAGCATGAACCCTGGCTTAAAGACATGTAAATAGTTTAGTATAGGGGGTAGGGCATTTGCCTTGCATCCCATATGGTCCGTCTCTCACCAGCACCGCCAGGAGTAATTCCTAAGCCAAAAGCCAGGAGTAACCCCCTTAGCATTGCTGGGTGTGACTCAAAATTTTTTAAAAAAACAAACAAAAATACTATGTAAATAGAGGGCCAGAGGATAGCCCAGCGGGTAGGGCATTTGCTGCCGGCCCATGCTGGCCAGGGTTCATGGGCCAGGGTTCGATCCCCGGCATCCCATATGGTCCCCCAAGCACCAGCCAGGAGTAATTCCTGAGTGCAGAGCCAGGAGAAAGCCCTGAGCATTGCTGGGTGTGACCCAAAAAGAAAAAAGAAACTATGTAAATAGTTTAGACTGTTTAAGTATCTTAAACAGCAAAGATCCAAAATTAGCTAGGTAGGTAATCTCATCCAACAGATTATTCTCCAGCTCCAGCAAATGCCAATTTCAAAAGAGAAAAATTCCAGACCGGGTAAATGTATTCTTTTGGGGGGGTTTTGTTTGGGGGCCACACCAGCAGAGCTCAGGAATCACCTCCTGATGAGCTCAGGGGACCTTACGGAGTGCCGGGGATCAAACCCCGATGGCAGAGCGCAGGCCAACACCTAGACTTAATATGGGGGGCTGGAGCCACAGTAGAGCGGATAAGTCACTTGCTTTGCACTCAGGCGGCCCTGATTCGATGCCCAGCACACCAGATGGTCCTCCGAGCCCCACCGGGAGTGATCCCGGGCAGAGAACGAGGAGTGCAGAGTGTGTGTGTGTGTGTGTGTGTGTGTGTGTGTGTGTGTGTGTGTTCTCCCCCTACACACACACTTTTTTAATCTCACTGGTCCAGGGAGACAGCTCCAAGGACTGTGAGGGACGGCCGGGTTCAGCTCCCGCGCTGGGGACACGCTTGGGCCGCACAAGCCGACGCACACCAAAGTTGCCAAAGCACCTGGGGCCGCGCGCGCCGCTCCGGGACGGTCAGGTCCCTCCGGCCGCCAAGGGTCCCCGCAGCCCGGTCAGGTCCCCTCCGGCCGCCAAGGGTCCCCGCAGCCCGGTCAGGTCCCCTCCGGCCGCCAACGGTCCCCGCAGCCCGGTCAGGTCCCCTCCGGCCGCCAAGGGTCCCCGCAGCCCGGTCAGGTCCCCTCCGGCCGCCAAGGGTCCCCGCAGCCCGGTCAGGTCCCCTCCGGCCGCCAAGGGTCCCCGCAGCCCGGTCAGGTCCCCTCCGGCCGCCAAGGGTCCCCGCAGCCCGGTCGGTCAGGTCCCTCCGGCCGCCAAGGGTCCCCGCAGCCCGGTCAGGTCCCCTCCGGCCGCCAAGGGTCCCCGCAGCCCGGTCAGGTCCCCTCCGGCCTCCAAGGGTCCCCGCAGCCCGGTCAGGTCCCCTCCGGCCTCCAAGGGTCCGGCGCAGCCCGGTCAGGTCACCCTCCGACCGCCAAGGGCCCCCGCAGCCCGGTCAGGTCCCCTCCGGCCGCCAAGGGTCCCCGCAGCCCGGTCAGGTCCCTCCGGCCTCCAAGGGTCCCCGCAGCCCGGTCAGGTCCCCTCCGGCCTCCAAGGGTCCCCGCAGCCCGGTCAGGTCCCCTCCGGCCGCCAAGGGTCCCCGCAGCCCGGCAGGGAAGGCGGAAGCCAGCGCCCAGGCCGCAGTGGCCCACCCAGCCCGGGCCCCGGGCCCTGCGCGCCCCCGACTCTGATCCGGGCGCCCCACACCCCGATTTCCACCATTTCCTTCCAAACGCAAAGCCCGGACACCCCCCGCAAAGCCCCGGGGTGCCCCAACAGCTCCAGAGCGATGGCACAGCGCACGCCCGGGCAAGACCGGGGTGACCAGGGGCCGCACCCAGCCTAGCGCCCCGCGATGGCCAGAGCCAAGCGCCCACCGCCGCCCTCTCCGGGAGCCCCGGGACCTGCCCACTGACCGGCCTCTGCCGCCTGCCGAAGGCCCTGCGGGTCTGCGCGGCTGGTCCTCCCGTCCCGGGCGCTGCGTGGGGACCTGACCCCAAGTAGACGCGGCGCCGCCCTGCCCCCGGCACGTGACCGGCGCCCCGGGACGGAACCGCCGCGTGTCCCCTCCCGCGGCCCGCTTCCCGGGCCCAGCTGGGTCAGGGTTCGGGCGCGCCGCCAAGACGCAGCCGGCGCCCGGGCCCCTCCCCCGCGGTTTGCAAAAAGGCGCTCGCTGGGCGCGCTTCTAGGCAGATATTTTTAGCAATGATTTTTGCCTGCGTGCCGGAGTTTAACCCACTTGGGCCCAGGAGAGATTTCGGTGTCGCTGCCCGCCAGACTGTAAAGTCAGTCCTTAAATGTGTTTCTGGGTCAAAGTGGAATGGGAATGTTCCGAAAAGGCCCCGGAATAGGATAGGGTCGGTCGGCTTCCCCACCCCCTTCTTTTTATTCATTTATTATTATTATTATTTATTAATATTATTATTGTTGTTGTTGTTATTGTTACTACTACTACTACTACTACTACTACTACTACTACTACTACTACTACACCCCCAGAAGAAAATTAATGAGCTCACATTATCCATATCCGAAGTTCCAGTGCTGGCTGAGGTGAGATGCAAGATTTTGACCCTTGAGGACAGCAAGGACTGTGGGTTCGAGGGACCGTCCCCCTCCTGGGTGTGTAGGAGACGGGGTCTCCGGGGGGACTTGCCTCAAACCTCTGCCTCCCCTCCTGCCCCCACCCCGCACCTGGAGAGGTACAAGGTAAACAGACCCAGCAGTTAGGAGGTGCTGGCTCTGAATCCTTGACGACAACGTGGAGAGTTAGGCGCAGGCTTTGTCAGCTACGGATTTGGATTCAATTTATAAAAGCCCGCAAAGGTCATCCCCTCAACGATTTATTATTATTATTTTATTATTATTATTATTATTATTATTACTGTTGTTGTTATTATTAATTTATTTATTTATTTTGCTTTTTTGGTCACGCCACCACCGCCTCAGGAGTAACTTCTGGCTCTTGGCTCAGAAATTACTCCTGGCAGTGCTGGGGGACCATATAGGATGCCACAGATGGAACCGGGTAGGCCGGGTTTAAGGCAAGCGCCCTACCTGCTGGACTATCCCTCGGCCCCTCAACGATCAATTATTAATTAATGTTCCATGCCCAAGGACAGTTCTATTTAAAATCCCAGCTGGCCCAGTGAAAACGGAGTCCTAATTCCGCCTAACCAATACCTCTGTGGACCCTCACTAAGGAAACCGCTGATAGCATTTCTCACTGCCTTTTCCCTCCCCCTCCCTTCTACCCGCGGGCAGGTAATGGAAAATGAAGGACAGCAGTGGGGCCAGGCTGATGGTGCAGGAGAAGGTGTTTACTTTATGCCAGGTGGACCCAGGTTCTATTCCAGCATCCCCTAGGGTCCCCAAGCCCACCAGGAGTGATTCCTGAGCAGAGCTAGGAGGAAACCTTCAGCACTGCTGTATGAGCCCTAAAAAACAAAAGAGAGGGGCCGGAGTGATAGCCCAGCGGATAGGGCGTTTGCCTTGCACGCGGCCCGCCCATGCAGCCAGGGGTTCGATCCCCGGCATCCCATATGGTCCCCCGAGCACCGCCAGGAGTAACTCCTGAGTGCAGAGCCAGGGAGAAACCCCCTGAGCATTGCCGGGTGTGGCCCAAAAAAAAAAAAAAAACAAAGAGGGGCTAGAGGGATAGCACAGCAGGTAGGGCGTTTGTGCCTTGCACACAGCCGACCTGGGGGTTCGATCCCCCGCATCCCATATGGTCCCCCCAGCACCGCCAGGAGTAATTCTTGAGTGAAGAGTCAGGAGTAACCCAAAAAGCAAAAAAAATAGACAGACAGACAGACAGACAGACAGACAGACAGACAGACAGACAGACAGACAGACAGACAGATAGACAGACAGACAGATTGATAGATAGACAGATTGATAGATAGGACAAATAGATAAAA
>JAJIBD010017678.1:0-10692 GCA_021461705.1 Cryptotis parvus
TGGCATGGAGGTGGAGATCACTATCACTATCTTCCCGTTCATCATCTATTTGCTAGAGCGGGCACCAGTAATATCTCCATATGTCCTGTCTCATGCTAGTAGGACCCATAGGCATCCGCTTGCTCCAGGAACATAAAGAGCCTCAAACCATTATATTAGGTCATGGGAATGTCCTAATATAAATGTTACTAGTATTTGGCATATCAAATACAACACAAGCAGCTTGCCAGGCTTGCCGTGCGGGTGGCATTCTCTTGTAGTCACCTCTAAATAAAGCAATTATTGATGAACCGCATGCGGCTGCTAGAGGCCCTGCGAGCCGGACTGTGATAGTCTGGTCTGCTGGGTGGAGTTGTGACGAGAGGGAAGTTCGGATGTGGAAGATGGCGGCCCCCATGGAGTAGGGGGAGGTCGTCTGGTTTGTTGTGAGGCTCTGCTGGGGTGGCAGGCCAGGGCTAGAACCCGCCATGCCTCCCGGGCACCTCATGAGCGGCTGGGCACAGGGAGAGCAAGTAGCAGCTCTGTTCCATGTCTGAGAATCTCTGGTTCAGCATACCTGGGCCGGATTGAAAAAAAAACTGCTGCAGGGTGGGTGTCGATGATCCAGGCTGTGATAGTCTGGTCTGCTTGGTGGAGATAGTGATTTTAATTAACAAAAAAACTTTTTTTAAATAATTGGATAGAGAAATGATGGTATATGTACCCAGTGGAATACTACTTATCTATAAGAAAGGATGAATTGTTAAGTGCAGTTTACCACTATGTGAATGGGTCTGGAGAGAATCGTGCTAAGTGAATTTAGTCCAGAGGAGAGAGACACAGAATGAGCTCTCTCATATACAGAGTATAGAGACCAGTAAGGGGCCAGAGACAACAGAACCTGAGAGCTGAAGTGGAGTCAAGGGGAAGAAGGGGAGTGTGGTTTGGGAGAGACACCAAGTGGTGGAGGGAAGCAGACACTGGTGGACACAGCATACTTATTAACATCACAGTACATTAGTACAATATAAGTATTGTAAATCATGGTTCCTCACATTAAATGAATACATTTTATTTGTTTATTTGTTTATTTATTTGTTTGTTTTGTTTTTGGGGTCATACCTGGCAATGCTCAGGGGTTACTCCTGGCTCTGCACTCAGGAATCATTCCTGGCGGTGCTCAGGGGACCATATGGGATGCCAGGGATTAAACCCGGGCCGGCATAGGCTGTCTGCATGCAAGGCAAACGCCCTACCCGCTGGGCTATCGCTCCCGCCCAACACTCAGGAATTATTCCTGCCGGTGCTCAGGGGACCATATGGGATGCCAGGGATCGAACACGGTCGGCTGCATGCAAGGCAAATGCCCTCGTTCCGCCCCAAATGTTATTTGTTTTTATTTATGCCTTAGCAGTCTGTGAAGTATTTGTCTACTTAAGAGCCAATCAAACAAGAGACAAGATGCTGGGTAGAAAAGGAGCTTTCTGGGGTTACAGTTCTTTCTCCTGGATTACTTGCCAGTTATGTTCCCCACTCACAGACATGGGGCAGAGCTGCTACTTGCTCTTCCTGTGCCCAGCCACTCACGAGGCGCCGGGAGGGATGGCAGGTTCTAGCCCTGGCCTGCTACCCCAGTAGAGCCTAACAACAAGCCAAACGATCCCCACTCCATGAGGGCCTCCATTTTCCACATCCGAACTTCCCTCTCGCCAGCACTCTACCCAGCAGACCAGCCTATCACAACCCGGCTCATGCGGCCGCGCTCATCAATAAATGCTGGATTTAGAGATGACTACAAGAGTATGCTACCCACACAGTAGAGCCTGGCAAGCTACCCGTGTCATATTTGATATGCCAAATACCAGTAACAATTATACACCCTCACTCCCATGACCTGATAAATGGTTTAGGCTCTTTATGTTCCTGGAGCAAGCAGGTGCCCTTGGGCTCTACTTGCATGAGACAGGGCATATGGAGATGCTACTGGTGCCCACTCGAGCAAATCGATGATGAACGGGAAGACAGTGATTCAGTGACTTCCATGAAGTGGGGAGCAAAAGAAGGTAGCCTTGGTGCTGGAATGGTAGTACAGAGGCTAGGGCAGTTGTTGTTTCTCCTTTTTTTTTGGGGGGTCACACCCAGCGATGCTCAGGGATTACTCCTGGCTCTTGGCTCAGGAATTCCCTTCTGGCTCAGGGTACTATATGGGATGCCGGGATTGAACCCAGGTTGGCCGCATGCAAGACAAATGCCCTACTCACTGTGCTATTGCTCCAGTCCCCAGTTGTTATTTCTCCTCAAACTCCGTCTCCAAATACCTGACCCCAGATACCCCAAGCACTCTCTGAGACTTGAGAGCCCCCTGTCTTTCCAAGTTCCTGACAGGTGTTGCTGAAATGCCTTGCAATTGTAAGAAACGTAAGGGAGCTAGAGAGACAGGACAGTAGGTAGGGCACTTGCCTTGCACACAGATGACCCAGCACCCCATATGGCTTCCTGAGCCCAGCCGAAAGTGATCCCTGAGCACAGAGCTTTGCAGTAAGCCTTGAGCATCACCAGGTGTAGCAGAGAGAGAGAGAGAGAGGAGAGAGAGAAAGAGAAAGTGAGTGTGTGTGTGTGTGTGTGTGTGTGTGTGTGGTGGACGGGGACCCAGGACAAGGAGTATGTATGGTGGGGAGGGGTCATACACAGCAGAGCTGGGGGGCTACTCCCAGCTGGATGTTCTGGGATTTCTCCTAGTGGTGGTGGTGGTCAGGGGACCACGGGGTGCTGGGTTTCCAGCAGGCAAAGCCTGGGCCTGCCCCACTAGCCCCGGGAACAGGGACACAGGGGTCCTGGCTTTGAGAGGTCCCCGGAACTTCTTGTAAGGTCTGGCCGAGCTGCCTCCTCATGGTATAGTGCCCAGCCGGCCACTGCCCTTCCCGCCCCCTGTTCTCCGGAGAGCCCCTGCTTGTCTGCCAGAGCTGCCTCCTTCCTCACTTCCTGCCTCATGAGAAGTGAGCCTGAGTGCCCCATCGCCTGGCCCAGGGCCATTTCAGAGGCCAGGGCCCCTCCGCGGCCTCTCCCACCTACAGCCTTCTCACAGTTCAGCTCCTCCCCACCTCCCCCCACCCCCGGTCTGGTGCTGCCCTCAATGTAACCTCGAGGCAGGGGCTCCCTCAGAGTGGGCAGCCAGCCCAGCCTCGCAGCACCTCTGGGTTTGGTGCCGCCCTCCCTCCTGCCGTGTGCATTGCGCAACCCACCTAACATGGCCCTGGGCCTCTGAGCCTCTTATCGGTGACCCAGAGCTCCCTGAACTAACTCTAAGTGTTTCCAGGTTGGGGGGGAGGAGGAGTCAGAAATATCCCAATGGCCTCCATCTTCTTCCCACACCTCTGCCATCAAGCTAGCTTTCCAAGGGGAGTGCTGCAAGCCTGGCAATCCCTTTCCTCCATTCATGGCCACTCTGCTAATCATTTGGTACAATAATATGTATAATTATATGTAATATATACTCAGCAATAGAATCATAGCATAGGGACTCTCCCAGCCCTTATATCTATATGGTTCTATGTCCAATAAATTCACCCAACACAGAAAGGGCCTTTACCAGGGCACAATACTGAGAGTTCCCACCAGAGGGCAGACCAGCCCCGTTCGTGCTCCACTTGGACACAATGGTAACCAGCTTTATCTCTATCTATCTATCTATCTATCTATCTATCTATCTATCTATCTATCTATCTATCTATCTATCTATCTATCTATCTATCTATCTATCTATCTATCTATCTATCTATCTATCTATCTATCTATCTATCTATCTATCTATCTATCTATCTATCTGCTTTTGGGGTCACACCCGGCAATGCTCAGGGTTTCTCCTGGCTCTGTACTCAGGAATAACTCCTGGCGGTGCTCGGGGACCATATGGGATGCCGGGGATCGAACCCAGGCCGGCATGGGCCGGCTGCGTGCAAGGCAAATGCCCTACCCGCTGGTCTATCGCCCGGCCCCCAAACCAGCTATATTTAGATGATGATTTAGGTCTTTATCTTTTGCAACTAAGAATTTGAAGGAGCCCAGTTTCCCCAGATTTTCTGGCCCAAAAGTTTTGCGTGTGTTCCAATAATGTCCTCACTTGGTTCAACCATTTGTAACATATTTATCAAGCAAACAGGTGGTTTGGTGTTCCTCCCAGCCTGGGAGACGGAAGTGGCTGGGATAACGCTGTGTTGGGCAGGGTTGGCCCACCAGGTTCTCCACCTGTTACCCTCTGAGTTCCAGGGTGACGCCAGCTTGGAGGCAGCAAAACCTGGGCAGACACCATAAGTCGGGGGAAAGCTTTTGCAAGAAAGTGGCATTAAGGCTGAGCCCTGATTAAAGAGAAGGGAGCAGCTCTCCAGAGTTCTGGACGAAAGCAACACAGACAGAGAGATAAGAAAATGTCAAGGCCCTAAGATTGCGAGACACTGAGACTGGACAAACTGGACATGTGCCGTATGGCTGCCGCAGGGTGACCTGGGAGTGGAGGAAAGCAGGTGAGGAAGACAGAGAAGAGAGGGGCCAGACCAGGTGTGGTCTGTGGGCATTGGGGAAGGGATGTGGATTTCATCCTTGGCAGAAAGAAGCGATAGGAAAGGAGAAAAATAAAAATTGAATTAAATTAAAATAAAATAAAATAAAATAAAAAAGGACCAGAGCGGTAGTACAGTAGGTTGAGTGTTTACCTTGCATGCATCTGTCCCAGGTTCGATCCCCAGCATCACAGACAGTGCCTGAGCACTTCCATGAGTAATTCCTGAGTACAGAGGTAGGAATAACCCCTGGACATCGCCGGGTGTGATCCAAAAAGGCCAAAAATAAATAAATGAATGGATGGATGGATGAATGAATGAATGAATAAATAAATAAATAAATAAATAAATAAATAAATAAATAAATAAATAAATAAATAAATAGATGAATATTAACGAAAAAATAAAGGCAGTGTGATTTGCGTGTAAAGGCGCCCTCTGGTGACCGTGAGGGAGAACAGCCTCTGAGGCAGACGAGTTAAGCGAAGAAACTACTCATGAGTTGACCACTGTTTGCATCAGACTCAAGGGTCAGACAGTAAAGGATCCCTGTACCACAGTCTGCCGGTACAAAGAAAGAGCTGCCACTAAGAATACTTCCTCAGCCAGATTCTCACCCCAGATTCCCAGGCACCACTTGGTAGCCAGGCAACAAAGCTCAGACAGCACAAGAACCTTGCAAAATCTGTAATGGGGACAGGGTCTTGGCTCAAGAACTGTTCTGCATATGTGAAGCTGTAGGTTTGATCTCCAGTACCGGATGCTTCCCTGCCACCCCAGCGCTGCCAATTGTGGACCCCACAACAGTCACTTGATCACTTGACATCTGTTATTCGTCGATTTACTAGAGCGGGCGCCAGCAACGTTTCCATTTGACCCTATCACATGCCAGTGTAGACCAATGGCATCTGCTTGCTCCAGGAATACAAAGAGCCTCAAACCGTTCACTTGGGGTCTTGAAAAAGAAGTCGGACCATCTTGTAGGTGGGCAGCCACGTGATCTTTTGATGTCCTGTGGGATCCAGTTGGTAATGGCTCTAGTCCAGCGGTCCTCTCCAAATCGCATAATATGTCCAGCCCATCTGATTTTCGATGCCTTGGAAAACAACACAGCGTGCCTGATTCTGGATCGTCGACTGAGGATGGAACCCCAGATTCCTCTCTCTCATTGAGTGAGGTGTGATATTCCAAGCATAGCTCTTTCGATTCCTTTTTGGGAGACCCGAATAACATTCTTATCCTGCCTTTGTAGTCCCCAGGTCTCTGAGGCGTATGTTAATGCAGGGAGAATGGCGGAGTCAAAGAGATGTGCTCGGAGCTGGAAGTTCTTTTTCTTTTAGCTATTTCGATGCTCTTGAAGGTGTTCCACGCAGCTCTCTTCCTCCTGTGCAGCTCAGGTTTTAGGTCATTCATCATGTTGACTTCTCGACCTAGGTACACATAACTGCTGCATTTAGAGATGTTTGTTCCATTGACAGTGAAATGAGCATCTAGAACTAATTCATTTTTCATGAACATTGTTATGTTGAGATTCAGCTGTAGACCTATCTTTCCACATTCTCGGTCTAAGTCAGCCAGCATTTGTGCCGCTTGGCTAATGTTTGATGTTATTAGAACAATATCATCAGAGAAGTGGAGGTGATGTAGTTGCCCATCGTCTATCTTCACTCCCATTCCTTCCCATTCTAATTGTCACATGATGTTCTTGAGGGCAGCACTGAAGAGTTTTGGTGAAATGGCATCACCCTGCTGAACCCCTCTTTTGACATCAATGATCACTTCTTTGTAGAATGGTGAGATCCTGGTGGTGAATCTGTAATACAGCTCACGAAGGATCTTGGTGTATTGGGTTTGAACATCCTGTTTGGCTGGGGCTTCGATGACCGCTTCAGTCTCAACAGAATCAAAGGCTTTTTTTAAATCAATGAGCATGAGACAGAGCGGCATCTTGAACTCCCTACAAACCTCAATGAGCTTGGTTACCATGTGAATATGGTCTACTGTGCTGAATCCTTTTCGGAAGCCAGCTTGCTCGCAATGTTGTCCTTGATCTAATGTTCTGCCAATCCTGTTCAGGATGGCTCGAGTGAACAGCTTGTAGGTGACGGACAACAGGCAGATGGGGTGATAGTTGCCAATGTCGTGGATGTCTCCCTTCTTGAACAGTAGAACTGTCCTGCTAGTTTTCCATTGGGAGGGCACCTTGCATTCAGACAGGTAGCTTGAAAAGCTGAGCCAGTGTATTAGGGAGTACGGACAGCAGATTCTTCAGGTGTTTGGATCTGACTGTCAGGGCCCGGTACTGTTTGCTTCTTTACCAACGAAATGGCATGTCGGATTTCAGAAAGGAGAATGTTGGGAACGATGTATCCATCCTGCAGAATTTGGTATGTGGGCAGTTGGATGTGGCTATCAAAGAGATCTGAGTAGAAGTCATGGATAATCTCCATTGCCTTTCTGGAAGATGTGATAGATCCATCAGGACATCGGACGGCAGTCATCTTGGTCTTATAGTGAGCAAGCTGACTACTTTATACTGTCATCTTGACAAAGTATACTTTATACTGGCCGTGAGCATTGATTCATTTGAATGCCTAACAAACCGGATAGGATGATTACACTTGAAAAGGTGTAGCCCACTGCCAGCAGTTTCTATCTTCGTTGTCTATGCACCGACATCCACATACAAGGAAGAAGAAATTGATAAATTCTACATGGAACTGGAGGAGTTCTATAAAGAAGATCACACCTTCTACAAGAGCATAGTCAGTGAATTTTTTTTTTTTTTGGGTCACACCGGCAATGCTCAGGGGCTACTCCTGGCTCTGCACTCAGGAATTACTCCTGGTGGTACTCGGGGACCATATGGGATGCCAGGGATTGAACCCAGGCCGGCACAGACTGGCCACATACAAGGCAAACGCCCTACCTGCTGGGCTATCACTCTGGCCCCCATAGTCAGTAATTTTATTTTTATTTATTTATTTATTTATTCGATCACGATCACGATCTTCCCATTGATCATCTATTTGCTAGAGCGGGCACCAGTAATATCTCAATATGTCCTGTCTCATGCCAGTAGATCCAGGGGCATCGGCTTGCTACAGGAACATAAAGAGCCTCAAACAATTATATTGGGTCATGGGAATGACCCAATATAATTGTTACTGGAATTTGGCATATCAAATACAACACGAGAAGCTTGCCAGGCTTGCTGAGCAGGAGGCAAACTCTATTAAACACCTCCAAATAAAACATTTATTGTTGAGCCGGGCTGTGATGGGCTGGTCTGCTGGGTGGAGTTCTGATGAGAGGGAAGTCCGAATGTGGAAAATGGCGGCACCCGTGGAGTGAGGGGGCGTGTTCTGGCTTGTTGTGAGGCTCTGCCGAGGTGGTGGGCCCGGGCTAGAACCTGCCATGCCTCCCGACTGCCTCATGAACGGCTGTGCACAGGGAGAGCAAGGAACAGCTCTGCCCCATGTTTGAGAGTCTCTGGACCAGCATACCTGGGCCAGATTGAGGAAAAAGCTGCTGCAGGGTGGGCTGTGATGGGCTGGTCTGCTGGGTGGAGTTCTGATGAGAGGAAAGTCCGAATGTGGAAAATGGCGGCACCCGTGGAGTGAGGGGGCGCTGCTCTGGCTTGTTGTGAGGCTCTGCCGAGGTGGTGGCCCGATTTATTTATTCATTTATTTATTTATTTATTTATCACTTGTATCACTTGTCTTCCTGTTGATCATCGATTTGCTCGAGCAGGCACCAGTAACATCTCCATATGTCCTGTCACATGCTAGTGTAGCCCAAGAGCATCTGCTCGATCCAGGAACACGAAGAGCCTCAAACCATTCCATCAGGTCATGGGAATGAGGTCTATAATTGTTACTGGGTTTTGGCATATCAAAATATTTATTTATACATTTATTTATGTATACATTTATTTATTTATACATTTATTTATTTGCTTGTTTATTTATTTATTTATTTATTTATTTATTTATTTATTTATTGCTCTTTTGAGTCACACCCGGCAATGCTCAGGTGTTTCTCCTGGCTCTGCACTCAGGAATTACTCTTGGCCGTACTCAGGGGAGTACGGCCAGGAGTATGGGATGCCGGGATCAAACCCTGGCCAGCACAGGCCGGCCGCATGCAAGGCAAATGCCTTACCCGCTGGACTATCGCCCGGCCCCATAGTCAGTTATTTTAATGCCAAGATAGGACCTAGAAGATTGGCCGAAGATCTCCCACATCGGGACCCATGGCCTAGAATGGAACAAACAGGGTGAGAAACTATCTGAGTTCATCATGTCAACCAAGACCATTAATGGGAACTCACAGTTCCAGAAGGCTGAATCGAACATTGGACATGGGAATCTTCTGGTGGACAGTTCCACAAATGAAATTGACTACATCATTTTTTGCTTTTTTTTTTTTTTTTTTTTTTTTTTGGTTTGTCCTGGCTCTGCACTCAGGAATTACTCCTGGTGGTGCTCAGGGACCATATGGGATGCCAGGGATCAAACCTGGGCCAGCATGAACCAGCCGTATGCAAGGCAAATGCCCTACCCGCTGGACTATCGCTCCAGCCCCTGATCACATCATATTCAATCGATGGTTTTGCCTGACTGATGTTGCTGTCATCCAAAAATTCCAAACAGGATCGGACCACCGTCTCCTTCATGCAAAATTCTACTTTATGCAACAGGGAGAAAAGGCTGCAAAGTTTATGAAGAGAACTCCCCATAATGACCACCAACTGGTAACTCTGGCACCATTGCGGCAACATGGAATATGCCATCATTGACGACATTGATGAAGAATACAACCAACTGGTTCAGCATCTCCATGATTGTGTGAAGAACGCTGAAAGAGAGAAAGCCACAAAAGGACATCTGTCTTCAAAAACTCTTGAGCTCATTCGCCAATGTGGCAAGGTGCAAGCCTCAGGCAGCCAAATTCTAATGTCCAAGCTTGCAAAGCAGTGCAGAGAATTGATAAAGGGGGCTGGAGCGATAGTCCAGCAGGTAGGGCGTTTGCCTTGCACACAGCCAACCCAGGTTCCATCCCTGGCATCCTATATGGTCCCCGAGCACTGCTGGGGTAATTCCTGAGTGCAGAGCCAGGAGTAACCCCCTGAGCATCGCTGAGTGTGATGCCACTCTCTCAGCCCCGAAGAGCAGGACTCTGGGGTAACTCGGAGATCATTAATGGAGTCGCCCATAGCATGATGATTCTCTGACTTAGTGGCCAGTAAGTTGAAGGGGTTAGAGTCCCCTCTGAAGTGACCAGTATGGGGCCAGAGCGATAGCCTAGCGGGTAGGGCATTTGCCTTGCATGCAGCCAGCCCATGCTGGCCCGGGTTCGATCCCCGGCATCCCATGTGGTTCCCAAGCACCACCAGGAGTAATTCCTGAGTGCAGAGCCACGAGAAACCCCTGAGCATTGCTGGGTGTGACCCAAAAAGCAAAAAAAAAAAAAAAAGAAGAAGAAGAAGAAGAAGTTACCAGTACGGGAGGGGTTAGAGTCCCCTCTGAAGTACAAGGGGTTCGAGTCCCCTGGAAAAGGCCAATGCTGAGGGGTTCAAGCCCCCTCATGAGAGGCTAATAAAATCCTGAAAAAAGTTTTGCCGAGGAACCATCCTGTTTTTAGTTTTTCCCTTTTTCATAGGCTGCTGCCAGTACACCAAAAAATACGATTTACAGTTTAACCTGTCCTTACCAACATCTATTTCTTTCAGAGACTGAACATTGTAACTATTTTTTTTTTTTTGGGTCACACCAGGCAAGCTCAGGGCTTTCTCCTGGTTCTGCACTCAGGAATTACTCCTGGCGGTGCTCGGGGATCGTATGGTATGCCAGGGATCGAACCCGGTCCGGTGCCGGTAGGGTGCAAGGCAAACACCCTACCCACTGGGCTATCTTTCCGGCCCTAATTTTAACCTTTTTTGCTACATCTCTAGCAACAGGTGCTAAGGCAGCACTCAAAACTTAAAACTAGAAATAAAAACTGAAAAGCTGAAAATGGTAGCGCATACCACAATGTTAGGTGTACTAAATTGGCCATAATCAAGTTTTCTGGCTGTATGTCAACAAAAGCGCTTTCTTAATGCATGCTTCACATGAAAAACAGGCATGGGACAGAGGCTGGTGCAGGCTGAAAA
>JAJIBD010017681.1:0-10821 GCA_021461705.1 Cryptotis parvus
CCCACGGCCAGGCAGCCCAGGCAGCAAGCTGAACAAAGTGGCTTTTATTTGTGACATACAAATACACCAATGCAAAGAGATCAGGATTCCCTTTGATTCCAGTGATAACAAACTCAAGAAAAAATATACCAACAGGTTTATCTCCAAGTCTCCTAAAAAGGGGGCTGCAAAGAACCACACGTCATACACAGATCTGACAGCAACAGAATAATCCACCGGGCAGCGCTAACGAAACCTTTAAAATAGTTGAACATGCGCCCCAACAACCAAGACCCGCTGCAGTGGCTCTTCTCAGAGCCCAGATGGGGCGAGAGCTGGGCTGGGAGGGGGCGGCACCGAGCCCGGGCTGTGTGGGGTCCTACACGGGTGGGGCTGCTGGTCCCTAGCGGGAGTATCAGAAACCCACGTCCAAGACAGTGACCGAGTAACTGACGACAAGCATCGTGTCCTCCGAGGTGGGACCCGCACACACACTCCCAGCAGCGCCGAGATTCCGGGCAGGAGCCCGTCAACCCCTTCAGGCACCCCGGCTTGGGGCAGGGTCTGCAGGGCTCCCCAGGGCGGCGGGCCAGAGCAAGGCAGCTACCTCAGAACCCGGTGGGCAGCTGGCCAGTGGCGCCAGGGACCTAGTGACCCCCCAGAGCCGAGACACCAGGCCAGCCCCTTCCCTGGCAGGTCGGGTGAATGAAGGCCAGTCCCCAGGGAAGGACTAGCTGGACTTTGTCCCTGCAAGGGGCACTGGGCCTGGCGAGGGGCCGGAGAAGGGGCTGGAGGTGGAGCCGCAGTAGGAGCGGGGCCCCCCAGCTCCACGCCTAACCCACGTGGCCCCAGAATCACCCAGCCACAAAGGTGCTGGGCTGCTGGGAGCACCCTTTCGGGAGCCCTGAACAGTCAGGAGGCGACGCCTGGGCCTGCCCAGTCCCTGAGTGAGCCCGTGAGTGGCAGCTTCCCCAGCCGCCTGGCCGGGTGCCCGGGAAAGCACCCTATGTGGGGCCGCTGCACTAGAGCCTCATGGAGGCAACTGAGGCAGGGCGGAGGCTGGGGAGCAGGAAGAGAGAGTCAGCACCGAGATGGGAGAGCGTGGGAGGGAAGGGAGAGGGCGCCCGGTCGCTGTCCCCGGGGAAGACGAGGTGCCGGAGGCGTGGGAGGCCCTGCAGGGGCGTGGGCAGCCGGATGGCCTCATGAGACCTCGGCCCACAGCCACACACAGCGCCCCCCAGGGCCAGTGGCCCCTGGCCGACACAGCTGACAGCACCACGCCCCGCCTCAGCCTCTCCCTGTGCCCTGATGTCACAACGGCCAGCCTGAGCCCAGCCTGGGACTCCTGGGACAGCGCAGCACAGACCGTCAGTCCCGGTGGGGGGGCCAGAGGCAGAGGAGCAGGGGGTCCCGCGCCCAAAGGCAGCCCTGAATGGGGAGCACCCATGGCCCCTCAGGAAGGGGCAGCCCAGGGTGGCGCAGGGCGGAGGCGGCCGCCCAGGACCCCTGCGGGCACGGGACAGAGGCCCCCAGTGGCAGCAGCCCCCACAGTGCCCGCCTCAAGGCGGAAGTGCTGGCTATCCCCAAACTTGGTCCTCCGGCTCAGGATCTCGTAGGAGCAGTCCCTCTCCACAGCAGCCGGACACGCTGGGGGACGAGTCATCCACCTCAAACCTGCGAAGGGCGGAGGCAGCTGGCAGCGAGGGTCCCCGGGAGTGGGAAGGTGGGGGGGCCACCGGAGGGCCCTGCGCCCCGCCCGGGTCCGGCCTTACTGCAGCGCTTCTCGGAAGAACTGGTAGGCGCCGTGGTTGTGTTTGAACACCGTGAGCATCACCTTCTTCATCTGGGTGCTGGGGAGAAGCGGAGAGAATCTTCCAGAAGCAGCAACATGCCTCGAGCCGCCACCAGCCTGAGAACAAGCCCAGCCCTGGAGCCCGGCCCCTGGCCGCGGACAGAGCAGCGCCTTCCTCAGAGGCGGGACGGGCAGGGGCGCCCGAGGCAGGGGTGGGCCCACCTGTTGGCCATGAGCTGCAGGATCTGGATGAGGAACTTGCCCAGGCCCTTCCGCCGCACTCTGCTCTCCAGCTGCACCTCGTAGCTGGGGGACAGAAGCGGGAGGGGGTGGGCGGGGGCCGAGACGGCGAGGCCTCTGCGGGTCCCCGGCACGGCACCGGTGTCTCCCTGCCACCACCCGCCCACCCGGCCGGGGCACCTACCAGTACAGGACTCGTCCCGCACTCCACATCAAAGCGGAAATGAGAAAAAGGCGACGGGGCGGAGCCGCTCTCCCAGGCAATGAGGTACCAGGCCCGGTCGTCCGCCATCTCCTCCCGCTTCTCTCGGTCCTTCCAGCCCCACTCGCTTTGCTCATACCTGGGAACGTGGGGCCGTCAGGGACCGCTGGCTGTGGAGCCGCCCCGACAACGGGCCCCCCTGGCTTACATGGACTGCATGTTGGTCTTGGTGAGGCCGAAGGCCCAGTCCAGAGTGGCTGGCTCCAGGCCGGACACACGCTTGCATTCGATGGAGACATTTAACCTGACGAGAGAGCGATGGCGCTCAGAGGCGGCGGCCCAGGCCCCGACCTGGAGAGAAGCAAGCCCGGGCCCAGCCTCCAGCGGAGACCCCGGGCCCTCTGCTCTCCCTCTGCACCCCTTCTGGCCTAGGCAGCTCCTGGCTCCCTCTCCCGCATCTCCCCTTCTGAGGACCTTCCCGAACCCCCCAGCCCCTCACCCTCGTCGGGTCCTGCCTCGAGTCCACTAGCCACAGGGCCTGGGCTCGTGACTTCCTGGGCCACGGCGGGAAGGGCTGCTGCTGCCACAGCTCCATCCACCTGCAGCCACGCAGCACCTCCCTGCGAGTGGCCGCCGCCAGGCCCTGGTCTGTGAGCAGCCGGGAAGGCCCCCGCAGCTCTGCGTCTCGGCACTGACCGTGAGAGAGAGCCGAGGTGCCCACACAGCCCCGCAGGTCTAGGGAAGCCTCCAGAAGTCAGTCTTTGTTTTTGCGCCTGACCCACACCCGGCGATGCCCAGGGGTCAGTGCTGGCTCTGCACTCGGAAGCCCTCCTGGCAGTGCTCGGGCACCATATGGGATGCCGGGATAGAACCCGACAGGCCGCGTGCGAGGCTAGTGCCCTCCCGCGTGCTGTGGCTCCGCCCTGAAGGACTGAGCCTTTAGTGATCTCAGTTCTTCGAGCACGTGCGGATCATGCCCAGAGCAGCCCTGCTGGGGAGGAGGGGCGGCACTGGCCATGCCGTGTCAGTGCCGAAGTGGTGACGGCTGGGCTCGAGCACGCGCCACGCCTCACTGAGGCAGGAACAGGACAGGCTCTGTGCGGGGACACGGGCCAGAGCCAGCCTCAGACAGACGCTGACTGTACCTCTGTCCACCATGAGCACGTGCTCCTGGACCACCCAGGCCAGCCCCCACCTCCCGGACAGCAGGCGACAGAAGAGTGAGGGCAGCGCAGAGCCCCGAGGGGCCACGTCCCCTGCAGCTACCTCAGCTCGGGCAGACGAGGCTCCACCAACCCAACAGAAGGGGCGGTGGGGCTCCAAGTCAGTGCTCAGGGCTAAGAGGGCGGAGCCTGGTCTCGCCCTTGGGCCCACGGCCACTGACCAGCTGTCCACTGGGGACTGGAAGTTTTGGAGAGGCTCGGCCCCTGCTTGTCCAAGGCCATGTCCAGTCAGGGGCCCCCAAACGCTGCCCGTCCAAGGCCATGTCCAGTCAGGGGCCCCTAACGCTGCCCGTCCCAAGGCCATGTCCAGTCAGGGGGCCCCCTAACGCTGCCCGTCCAAGGCCATGTCCAGTCAGGGGCCCCTAACGCTGCCCGTCCAAGGCCATGTCCAGTCAGGGGCCCCCAACACTGCCACCCGCCAGCGCGGCCCCAGACTTCTGAAGGAAGTCCCCTTCTGTGAGCCCCAGTTTCCCCCATCAGAGCGGAGGAGTTAGAGCTCTCATCTCCCACGCCCAGACGGGCAGCCTCACCTGGAACCGGGCTCCAGGACCCCTGGAGACAGGTGTGGGACCACCATGCACTCACCCATTCCGGTCGCATTCTTGAAGACAGGGAACGCCTCCAAGGGGTCTCCGAGCTGTGGACAGGAAGAAGAGTGACACAGAGGCCCAGGTGGCCTGGAGCAATCACCCACTCCGGGGGCGCTGCCATAAGCCTTCTCCATGCCGGGCCACCTGGAAGTGGCGGCTCAGGCGAGCGGAGACCGGCCACCTGGCCCTGCACACCTGCAGGCTTCTGCGCTCCCAGTGACCCGCACCTGGTCAAACCCCAAAGAAAAGGGGTCAGAGCAATAGCACAGCGGAGAGGGCGTCTGCCTTGCACACAGCTGACCGGGCTCGGTCCCCAAGCACTGCCAGGAGTGTTTCCTGAGTGCAGAGCCAAGAGTAACCCTAAGCATCGCTGGGTGTGGCCCCCTCAAAACACACACACACACAGGCCTCTCCCTGGATCCTTTTTTTTTCCACGTGGCTGGGAGCTCAGAAGACAGGGCACAGGGCGTGAGCAGTGCTAATCTCTGGAGTTAAAGGCGTGATTTTTTTTTTGGAGGGGGCTTTTTTGGTTATACCCGCGATGCTCAGGGGACCGTATGGGATGCCAGGGTTCAAACCCATTTGGCTGTGTACAAGGCAGGTGCCCTCCCCTGTGCTATTGCTCTGGCCCCAGGAATGATTTCTGGGCCACACCCAGCAGTGCTCAGGAAGACATAGCAGTGCCGGGCGCGCCATGGTGGGTCACGCGCAAGGCAGGTCCTCCCCATGCGCTTTTCTCTGCAGCCGAGAGTCGGGTCCCCCACCCCCTGCACCACCTGGGTGAGACTGTTTTACGAGGGAGTTTTTCCTCCTCCCAAAGGCAGAGGAAAATGTCCCACACCTGCATGACTGAGGAAGACGCCTCCGAGACTACGGTCGGTCACCCTGGGTTCCGCACACTGGGCAGCACCCCCAGCCCCTCTTCCCTGTAGGACCTCAAGTCGGCCACACGGTGGCGCCCGAAGAACCACGATCACCCCCAGCTCTGCTCAGGGAGGGGGCGGGGCCGGGAGTCACCCTGTTGGCGGCGTCCACTTTGGCACAGACGGCATCCATGGCCGCTCGCTCCTCCAGCCGCTTCTGCTTCTTCTCCTTGCCTCTGCTGGACTTCCTCTGCAACAGGGAACGCAAAGCTGGTGGACTGGCCGCACAGCCCCAGGACAGCTCCTGGGGCACCGCCGGGGCAAAGCCAAGAGCTCTCAGCCACTACAGGGAAGTGCCAGGCTGGGGCAGTCTGTGGGGTCGGGAGGTTCTGATCCCCTGCTGTCCTCAGGCTCAGGCCGAGCCTGTCGGGCTACTCCAGGAACTGCAGCCAAGGCCAGTGCAGGGGCAGGGGCTCACCTGAACACAGGTGCCCCCCCCACAGGGGGCTGGAGCCCTCGCCTAGTCCATGCAAGGTCCCAAGTTTGACCCCAGCACCACAAGGCCTGAGCACTGTCACAGGGTCCGTGCGAGGAACTGTCAGGCCGAGCACTGCGGGAGAGGCAGGGGGAGAGCCGGGCCAGCCGCCTCTTCCGCTTATCCCGCCCTGCTGGTCTAGGCAGCCCTCGCTCTGTGGGTCCTCCTGGAGGGGCGACAGGCTTGTGCAGGAAACGGCCACTCCTGGTCTTCCTCCCAGGGGCGGGCAGCTCACAGGTTGTTGCAGGGGACAGCTGGGGTGCGGGAACATGGATGGGGAAGGCCACTGGGACCCCAAGGGCAGGGAAGGCCTCAAGACGCAGGACCTGTCCAAGGGGGCAGGAGACCTTTACGATGAAGAATTCCAGGCCCAAAGCGTGGCTGGACCTCTGGGAGCTGAGGCGCCAGCGGAGACCCCGAGAGCCCTGAGCGCTCTCGCCTGAGACCACCTGGCGGGCTGGGCACTCTAACAGGCTCGTGCCGCCCAGCTGCCGCCTGAGCGGGGGTCTCGGTCCGCTGGTGGGCTGCACACCTGCACGCTCTGGAGAAGCCCGAGCCTGCTCCTGGGCTTCCCAAAAATCTCATCTGGCTTCACTGTCAGCCCAACGCCGTTTCTTTGGGGGAATGTGTCCTTCCTGGAAACCCGGGTAGGATTCAGGCCTGACGTTCCTTTCCTCAGCCCGAGTGGGACGGTCTGACAGGAGCCATCCTGGCCTGGGCAAGAGGTGATGGGGACGCAGGAGGCGTCCTCTCCAGGGGGACGCAAGTTGCCTACCACAGAGCGCCGGAGTCCAGGGGACAGGCCAAGGCCACTCTAAGGCGGCGCTGCCTCCTAGCGGCCGTGGAGCAGGCCGGCTGCTAGGAAAGGGCCTCAGGCCAGGTCCATTCCCTGACCCCAAGGAGAGCCGGAGCCAGAGTAGCGGCTCGCTCTTAGGGAGCCCGTGGTCCCAGCTCCTGCCACCCGCACTGCAGCTGCTGCCCGGAGCACGGGCCCTGCTCACTGTGCACCCGGACAGTGTCTGTGGATGACCAGCCCGCCATGCTGAGGAGCAGGCGTGGCCGCCCCGCCTGGCCCAGGATGTGCAACCCCTCACCCGCTCAGCGCACACAGGCTGGGCTGCACCTTCACGCGGCCAGCTGCGCCCAGGCCGCATCTCCATTGGGGTCCAACCAGGGCCCTGAGTCCCCGGGAGACACGAAGCCAGTTCCCATCAGGTGGGCACACACACACACACGCACGCACACACACACACACACACACACACACACACACGATGGGGCAGGTGAGTGGCCTTCGGTCATCTGCACGACCCGGCCGAGGCTCCTCCGCCACCCAAGGCAGACTGGAGAGCAGTTCCAGGTCCTCTAGCCCCCTCTCCAGAACGGGGACGCGCGTCCCTGCCGACCCGCTCGACTGAGCACAAGCGCCGCGGAGTCCAGAGACTTAGGGGCTCACTCACACGGGGCGCGGGAGGCAGCCGGGATGGACGAGCCCCCTGAAGCACTTGGCTGTCCGTGAGTGAAGGGGAAAGCGCTCGCCCGCCTGACTCGTCCGCAGCCTCACAGAGCAGCACAGCCGGGGGCGGCTCGGGACGGCCCCGGGGCACTGAGGGAGCAGGAGAGCCCAGGAGAGTGCAGGATGCGGAGCCCAGAGCGACTAGCCCTGGGGCCGGGCAGGCCCAGCGTGACTGCGCCCACGCTCTGGGCCCACAGGCGGAGCAGGCAGGCGGCCTAGACCTGACCTCCAGCACCTTGACCCTGAGCACCCCGGGAGCAACCCCGCCCTGGCACCAAGCAGGGCACAGCCCCAGAGCACCTCCTGGTGTTGGAACTGACCCCCCAAAGTTACAGTGTTCCATGGGGGTGGGGGGCCCAGGACAGTGTCGGGAGGTGTCCAGGGTCAGCTGCGCACGGCGAGGCCGACCCTGCACCACCTCTGACCTGAGATGACCCTAGCGGCCACAGGAGCCGCGCAGGCCCTGCCTGTGGCTTGTCGCAAAGCGCAGCCTCTGAATCAGGCCGGCTCCACCCCGCAGCCCCCACACGGAAGATGGTCTATTCTTTTCTTGCTTTTTTGAGTCACACCCAGCAATGCTCAGGGTTACTTCTGGCTATGCCCTCAGGAATTACTCCTGGCGGTGCTCGGGACCACATGGGACGCCAGGGATCAAACCTGGGCTGGCCGTGTGCAGGCAAATGCCCTCCCGTTGGACTATTGCTCTGGCCCCAATTCTTTTGTTTCTGGGCCACAGCCAGGGGTGCTCAAGAGAACATACGGGGGCCGGAGCGATAGTTCAGCGGGTAGGGCGTTTGCCTTGCACGCCGCCGGTTTATGCCGGCCGGGTTCGATCCCCGGTATCCCATATGGTCCCCTGAGCACCGCCAGGAGTAATTCCTGAGTGCAGAGCCAGGAGTAACCCCTGAGCATCGCCGGTGTGACCCAAAAAAAAAAAAAAAAAAAAAAAGAACATACGGGGTGTCGGGAATCAAAGGCAGGGGAGACAGGTGCAAGGCAAACCCTGAACACACTCCAGCATCTCTCCGGCCCCCCCAGGCAGTGACTCCCACCGTAACAGCTCAGCCGGCTCCTGCACAGAGTCTCTGAAGAGGAAACTGCAGCAGAGCCCGCCCGGCTTCCCCTGTGGAGAGCTGGGAGCTCAGAGGGTCTATGGCGGCTCCCTCCACTCGCACAGGCAGGACCTGGCCAAGGCAGGGGCAGGGGCCACCCGGCGTACCCACAGCACAGCTCTCGACCTGAATCACCCAGGACCCCAACGACCCCTGCTCCAGAGGGACACGCCCCAGGATGCCCAAACAGGCACTTCTGTGGCCAGAGCCATACAGAGAGATTAAAAAGCAGACAGGGGGAGGTGGGGCGGCGCGGAGCTACAGCACAGCAGGTAGGGCGTTTGCCTTGCACAAGGCTGACCCGGGTTCAATCCCCGGCATCCCATATGGTCCCCCAAGCACCGCCAGGAGTAATTCCTGAGTGCAGAGCCAGGAGAAACCCCTGAGCATTGCTGGGTGTGACCCAAAAAGGAAAAAAAAAAAAGAACTGATCCCTGAGCACTGCTTGGTGGCCCCAAGCCCCAACCCCCCAATAAAAAGGGATCTGTCAATCTCTTGATTTCTTTTTTTTTCTTTCTTTCTTTCTTTCTTTTTTTTTTTTTTTTGCTTTTTGGGTCACACTCGGCGATGCTCAGGGGGTTACCCCTGGCTCTGCACTTAGGGAATTACTCCTGGCGGTGCTCGGGGACCATATGGGATGCCGGGATCGAACCCAGGCCGGCGGCGCGTAAACGCTCTACCCGCTGGGTTATTGCCCGCCCCAATCACTTGATTTCTGGAGTGCTAATAACGCCATCCCACGCAGTCTCCAGGGTCAGAAAGAACCTGTTTACAGGGCACAGAGATGGAGACTCCACTTAGTCCCTGAGAGCCCCCAGGCAGGGGCTGAGAGTTTGTCCCACACGATCCCTAAGCAGTGCCGGGAGGAGCCCCCAGCACGGTACAGTAGGAACCAGAAACCAAAAAAAACTACCCAAAACAAAAAAAAGCAAAGACAACACGTGTGTGGTGGTCCCGGGCTGAGGCAAGGAGACAGCACCGCCTGCCTGACCGTGGCGGCCCAGGGCTGAGGCATGGAGATGGCGCGCCTGCCTGACTGTGGTGGTCCCGGCGGAGGCCTGGGGCGGCACAGCCTGCCTGACGCTGAGGCTGTAGCCAGCGTCACCTGGAGGACCGTCACCAGGACGCGGGTGCCTTCCTGCCCCCAAGGTGGGGGCCGCCCCGCTTCCCGGAGGGAAATCCGAGAGTCTCCCGCAGAAGAGCCGAGAAACAGCTGAGGCGCAGGAGCCCAGAGCTGGGATTCAGCTGCTCACTGAGGCCCCGCGGAGCTGGTGTGGCCCTTTTGCTCCCGGCTGCTGCCCTGCCCAAGCTCCTGCCGGGAAGACCCCGGTGAGGGGGCAGGGAACTGGCCTGTCACCCCACGCAGCCTGGGTCCTGTTGCCTTCCACCAAACTCTAGGGGAAATGGGCCACGGGCCCCTCTGAAATCAGACTGCTTCATGGATGACGCGGCGAAGGGCGCATGTCTGCTGACGAGACGTGACAGGCCGTGTGACTCCGGCACACCCTACAGCCCACGCGCTGCCTCGTTCACTCGAGAACTATTCAGCAAGGGGAGGGGCTTATGCCACTGACAAACCAAACAAGGACACTACCGATGGCCTGAGAACCCGGGAGAAACACTTGCCTCGGCTCCTAGACGCGACACGGTGGCCGCACCCGCCCACCCAAACACCGGTGTGGTTTGCTCATCGCCAGGTGAGGAGCCAGCACAGCACGGAGGCCCTCGCTTTGCTTGTGCAGGCACCCGGAGCACTGACAGGCGCACACCAACGGGCAGCGAGGGGCAGGCGGCAGACAGCAGCAGGGAAGGGATTTGCCTCCCTGCAGCCGGTTGGGTCCCACCCCTGCAGCGCAGGTCCTCCAAACACTTCCGGGAGTGCTTTCTGAGGGCAGAGCCAGGAGTAACTCCTGAGCATCGCCGGCCGCGTCGAGCGTAGACAAGCTGAGGGGTGAAGCGGAGGCCCAGGCACACCGGTTCCCAAGCCAGGGCTGCCCAAGGCGGCAGTGTCCATGCGGGGAAGGCAGCGACCCTGTGATTTCTTTATTTTGGTTTTAGGGCATCAATCCTGGCCGTGCTTAGGAGGACTGAACCCGGATCAGCTGCTCTCAAGGCCAGCGGCGCCAACACCCCCATCAGGGATAGGGAAGGGGAAAGGGCAGGGTGAGCTAAGAGAGAGAGCACGGGGCAGTGATGGGAAAAGGCGGCCAGGGACCCTCAAACCGCTGCTCTGCTGCAGTGTCTAAACCCAAAGCAAAGTGCTCAGACCCGGCCCCGGCTAAGGAGCTATAAAAGGGCTGAGGTGCTAATACAGCAGGCAGGGCGCTTGCCTTTGCACTTGGTGGGCGGGATCCCATCCCCGCACCCCACATGGTCCTCCCGACCCTGCCAGGAGTGATCCCTGCACACAGAGCCAGGAAACCCTTAAGTACTGTGGCCCAAAAAGCAGGAATGAAAGAAGCTACACAAGGAGGGGCTGGAGGCGCCTGACCTGCGTGTGTTCGCGGGTGTGGCCCTCACCCCAAAGAAAACCAAAAGAAGTGTTTTTGCTTGTTCGTTTGTTTTTGCTTTTTGGTCACACCCGGCGACGCTCAGGGGTTTCTCCTGGCTCTGCACTCAGGAATTACCCCTGCCTGGCGGTGCTCGGGGGACCATATGGGATGCCGGGATCGAACCCGAGTCGCCGCGTGCAAGGCAAACGCCCTCCCCGCTGGGCTATCGCTCCAGCCCCCAAATAACATTTATTTTAGAGGCGGGAAAAGGCGGTTT
>JAJIBD010017688.1:0-13721 GCA_021461705.1 Cryptotis parvus
CACTGTGCTGTCACTCTGGGCCCTCACCCTTTCTCACTTTTAAGAATTCTGCTGGGGTCAAGGCACTGCCTAGGGATACAAACACAAAAAATAGGTTTTTCCCTTTCAGATAACAGAACAGAAAGAAATAAAGACAAATAACTGTGAGGAGTGAGACCTAGGAAAGTTGCTTTATGCCGGCGAGGACGTCTGCACCCCTTCCCCAAGCCCACCCAAGAGCAGCCTCCTCCAGGAGGCCCTTCTGGATTAATTCCAACTGCTCTCAATTTCGTTTCTGGGCCACATCCAGTGATACTCAGGGGTTACTCCTGGCTCTTCATTCAGGAATTACCCTGATGGTGCTCAGGGGGCCATATGGGATGCCAGGCAAGTGCTATCGCTCCAGCCTGCCTGCTCTCGATTTCCCCGGGGGCCTCTGCAGGAAACTGGCCTCACGGAGGGCCTCCGTCACCTCCCATCTCTCCAACTACTCTCCAAGGGTAGGCGAGTGTCACATCCAGGACTGCCTCCACCTTTTCCTCACCCAGACTCCACGTGGGGACACTGAGGAAGATCGGCGCTGAGGAGACCTGTCTGTGGCTGAGCAGCTTCTGACGCCTCTTCAGGGAATGGATTTCAGACCACGGTCTTCCTGGTTACAACACTGAGGAGCAGCTTGGTAGGAAACCAATTTACTGCCCAAACAAACAACCCGGAGGCTTGCTCAGTGAGAATTTCATGACATATCCATTAAGAGATGGCACGGGACTCTGGAGCACATGAAATGCCAATATACAAGCCGGTCGGCGGACGGCTCTCCTCCCGGCACTCCACCAGGGCCGGCTGGGCTCCTGCCCCTCTGCCCCGCTCTGTGCAAGCCCATCATTATTCTGGCTTCTTGGCCCCTCCTCCCACGCACACCCCTCCCAGCCCCCCCATTTACTCCCATCACCCACAGCCTGGCATTTACACTTTCAAGCCTTCTTCGCTCTTCAAGACCCTCTGGGGGTTCCACCCAGAAGGAGACTTGGAGGAAACTCATGGCAAGGACCCCAGCCCCTCCGGGACCCACTGGCTGGGTTCTTCTTCCTCTGTGCCTAGGCCTGTTCCACTCTGGTTTCTGGGCCAGGAGGGAGGCTCTGCAGGCCAGCTGCAGCCTTGAGGAACCAAGTGTAACAGTGCTGAAGAAAAGGGACCGTGAGGGGCTGAAGGGACGGTGCAGTGGTCGGGCGCTAGCCTCACACGCGGCTGATCTAATGCCCGGCCGCCCTGCCAGAGTAGTTCCTGAGCGCAGAGCCAGGAGTTACCCACTGAGAACCGAGTTTATGACCCCAAAAACAAAAATAAAAAGGGGAAGCAAAAGGAACATCCTGAGGGGGAACCTTAAATTTGAGCTGGCCTGGGGCGGAGCGATAGCCCAGCGGGTAGGGCGTTTGCCTTGCACATGGCAGGCCCATGCCAGCCCGAGTTCGATCCCCAGCATCCCATATGGTCCCCCGAGCACCGCCAGGAGTAATTCCTGAGTGCAGAGCCAGGAGAACCCCTGAGCATTGCCGGGTGTGACCCAAAAAGAAAAAAATTGAGCTGGCCAAGCCATCATCCCAGGATCCCAAATCCTGGATAGGCCAAATCCATAACCTACAAACAGAGGCTGGGCTAGGCCAATCTCTACATTCCTGCCCTAAGCTTCGCAAGCCTGGGAGCCCTCGCAATAGAAAGAACTGGGACCTTCTTGAGACTGTGAAGCTGATTAGTGGAAGGGACCCTGTGGGACAAAAATAGGAGAAAGGAAGAGAAAAGGAAGTGAAACCCTCAGAGGATATCTTTAAATTAAAAGAGAGAAAGAAAAGCACCACGGGCCCCAGGGAGGGAGGGAGCCGGTACCCAGCGCCCCACAGAAGCGTCTAGCAAAGGCAGGGTTACATCCCACACCCCTGTAGTGCTCAGGAGCGCCTAGCCTGCAGGAGGCTTTGAAAGGAGGTGAAAGGGATTGATCCCAACTTTGGGATGTGGGCAGGAGGTCGGAGGGGGCAAAGGGGGAACAAATCAGAACCGGAAATCAGGGAAGGGGCCGATGGGGGAAGTGGGTCCTCGTGGGTCCTGGATGGCCAGGGGCGTGATGACGGTGCTTTCTCCGGCTCTCTAGCCACCCCCAATCCCCACCTCCAACCTTCAGGATCCACTCCCAGAACCTTCTTGCCCCAGATCTCTCCTCCCTGCAGGATCCTAAAAGGGTCTAGCCCCCACCTTACATAGGGAGAGAGAGCTCTTGCACGCCCCTCCTCCCCAATCTGTGCTTGCACGTGTGTTCACAGTCCAGGGGGCCCCGCCAGTGAGCCCCAGGGGGTGGGGGGTCAGGCCATCAATTCTCTGGGGGCCCCTGCGTCCCCAGACGAGGCAGTGGGGTCTTTTCGCTTCCCCAAACTCGTCTTCCGCCCTCTGCGGTGGCTTCCTGAGCCGAACCCTCCCTGTTTTTTCTTCTCTTTTCACTTTTCTTCCCGAGGCCTCACAACTGCTCCCTTCTCTGGGCCCCCAGACGTCCCCTCGCCCAGCCGCCCTCCGAGCTGCCCTCGATGCAACTGCCCTGATCTCGCACAGCGCCCACGACCCCAGGTGAGAGCCGCGGCTCCCCCTCGACCGGCGACCCCCGAGAGCCGAGGCACACTGCGGGGTGCAGGGCAGCCCCGCCCCGGCCCGCAGGCCCCGCCCCCCCGCCTCCCGCGGGCCCCGCCCCCTCACCTTCGCATTTGCTGGGCAGCCGGACCCAGTCGGTTTCCTCGGCGTGGGCCGGGCTCAGGCCCAGCTGCGGGGCGGGCAGCAGCAGGAGCAGAGGGAGGGAAGAGGAGCCAGCCGGGCCCCGGCCGGGGCGCGGGCTCAGACAAGCGCTCCATGGCCCAGCCGGACCCGACCCCGGAGCACCCGGCTGCTCTTCCTCCTGCTGCGCGCGCTCCGCTGCGGCCCGGACTCGCTTCCGGGGCTGTACACGTGCCTCGGCGTCACCACGGCAACGGCGAGCCCCCCACCCTCCCCGCCCGCTACTCCACCCTCCTCGCGCCCGACCAGCCCCCTCCGCAGACGGCGCAAACCAATGGGCTTCTCGGGGCTTGCCCGCTGGCGAATGGGAGCAACGAGCTTCTCTACATTTAGACCAATGAGAGGGCGCATGGTGTCTTCAGTGACCAATGGCAGCCTTTTCCCACCCCTTTAGGCGGAGCTAGAGGACCCGGAGCGCGGAGCGGAGGCCGGCCCCTGGGACTTGGGAGATGCCAGAGCGTCCTTTTTCACCGCCTCTCCTTTTCCTTCCTTGCTCGTCTCTTCCCGACTTTTTATAAAAGTGCTGTTGTTAGGGCTAGTCACCCTGATCGGCTCTTTGTGTGATACCAGGAGGACTCTGTCCTCACCCTCCGGTGCCCTGTAACCTGCCCATTGTAATGTCCTTACGGGAGCAAAACATCAACTCCCGAGCCTCAGTTTCTACTTGTAGGATGGGAACGTGCCGCTGCTAGATGCTGCTCGAAGCTTACCTGTTGCTGGGAAGCGCAAATAAATTGCTGGAAGTAAAACTTACAGGCAAGCCTGTAAGCCTTCACGGCAAGCCTGGCAAGCTGCTCGTGTAGTATTTGATATGCCAAATACCATAATTGTTTGAGGCTCTTTATGTTCCTGGAGCAAGCAGATGCCTTTGGGTTCTACTAGCATGGGACAGGACATATGGAAATATTACTGGTGCCCGCTCTAGCAAATAGATGATTAACGGGACTATAGTGATAGTGATAGAAAACTTACAGGATCGATGGAAGTCCATATGCCGATTCCCTATTTCAATTGGCAACCAAGGCGTTGGTTGCTCTGGAAACCTTCAGTCCTCTGCCAGAAGCCTGGGATGTGGCTAATGAGCCCTTGTATTCCCTTCCCTTTTTCCAGTCACTGCAGGGTGCCGGACTGGACGAAGCCCTCCATGAGCCTCGGTGTGTGCCCTCCAGGCTGCCAGTGGACACACAGACCAACGCTGTCCCTCAGGGAAGCAAATCCCAGTTTGGGGGTTGAGGTGCTGGAGGTCTCACCTTGCAGTGCTCAGGACTTACTCCTGGTTCTGTGCTCAGGGATGTCTCCTGGAGGTGCGCAGGGGAAACATATTTGGTCCCAGGGATGGAGCTGGGGTTGGCTGTGAGCCAAACGAGTGAGAAGTGAGACAGAACCATTGTGACTCCATGTTAAAAAGAGAAACTCCATCTTGTGCCTCAGGTCACTGAGAGGCAAAAGTAACTCCATCTTGGAGTAAGGCAGTCCCCCGACCACCCACAAACTAAGAGGAGAAAGGACCCAAGGCCAGACTCAAGCCACTGAGACATGACCACAGATGTTTGGCTAAGCCAGGATCTTCTAACCCCTTCAATTTGCATCTGCTTTGCTCTAGATAAGATGAGAATGGAGCTACCCTATGGAACGACAACATGTATTCTGGGTTTGGTTTTTCCTTTTTGGGTCATACCTGGCAATGCTCAGGGGTCACTCCTGGCTCTGCACTCAGGAATTACTCCTGGCGGTGCTCAGGGAACCATATGGGATGCTGGGAATCGGACCCGGGTTGGCCACATGCAAGGCAAATGCCCTCCCTGCTGGACTATTTTATTCCCGCCCGTATTCTGTGTTATAATCTAAAAGAGTAGATAACGCTCACAGACACTCGGGGTTCCAAGTCTCAAGTTTGTGAACCGTGGGCATCGAAGTTCCTTATATGAGTGTGCTTCTCTGTGTGTGCATGTGTGTGTGTGTGTGTGTGTGTGAATCACTTCACTTGTATCACTTGTCTTCCTGTTGATCATTGATGATCATCAATTTGCTCAAGTTGGCACCAGTAACACCTCCATTCATTGGGAATGAGGTCCATTATTGTTACTGTTTTTGGCATATCGAATACACCATGGGTAGCTTGCCAGGCTCTGCCGTGGCTCTGGGTTCATCCCAGGGTCCCAGTCTTTTCCTATGTCAGACCATCCACCATCCAGGGCCCACGGGCAGAGCCCTGGGTATAGACAAGCCTGTCTCCTGTCTGCCACCTGTCAAGGCCACTGGGCACTGCAGCCACACCTGCAACACCTCAAGGGGCAGAAATGTTAACTCTGAAATGTTAAAGAAATGTTAAAGACAACTCCAGAAATGTTACAGACAACTAAATTACAGAACTACCATGAAGAAAAGACGGAGACTCCTGTGAAGGCTTATAGTCTTTGGCACAGATGCATGCCTTTGTATTCTGAGATACAGCTCATCTCAGAAACTCCTCTCTACCCTGCAAAGGCATTTCCTAGGCAGATCTTGGCTCAGCAACATTAACTCAAAGGGCCTAGGTGAGGTCCTGGGAGAAATTACCTGAGGGCATTTGACCCTTATGGCTTCCCATAGAAGTGAGAGGTCTGGGTTACAGGGATATAAAACTAGCCTGCCTCCTTTCTCGCTCTTTCTTTTGGTGAGTCACTAGCTCTCTCTCTTTCCCCCCTTTCGACTGGCATTTTGAAAATATCTGCTCCATCTTTGTGTGTCTCAGTCGGCTGTTGGATTTGAGCTTGTGGTCACCTACTAGCCATCACCTTTCCTCTCTACTACCTCTCAAAACCTTTTCTTTTAACCTGCCATTTAGGCAGGACGTGGAGGGGGGAGGAATTGGGGACATGGGTGGTGGTTGAGGGGCACTGGTGGAGGGCGGGTGCTGGAACACTGTGTGACCGAAACCCCCACACACGGCTCCACGTGTGCAGCTGGTTGTAGGCACACACACTTAGTGATGGTGCTGGCAGGCTGTGGCACACTCTGGTTCAGGTGTGCTCATGCCAGGCCCAAATGGCACAGCGATTAGGATGGCATAGTGAGTGGAGCTCCCAGCCTCACACTGAAACTCCTGTGCCCGGTCTTTGAGCTGTCTCCCAACCCCGCTTGACTTTCCCTCCCTTCCCTTGCCTTCTCTTTCCTTCCTCTCCTTATTCCTCTTTTGTTTTGTTTTGGGGGACCACACTTGACTGTACGCCTAGCTGGAATCACTCCTAGTGGTGCTTGGGGACCATATATAGTGCCAGAATAAACTGGGGTCAGCTGTATACAAGGCAAGCACCTGAATTTCTGTTCTTTTTTGTTTTGGGGGCCATACCGTGTGCTCAGGGATAACTCCTGGTTCTGCATTCAGGAATTACTCTTGGCTGGGCTCGGAGAATCATGCAGAGTTCCAGGGATCAACCCGGGGTTAGCTGCGTGGAAGGCAAACGCTCTATCCGCTGTGCTGTATCTTCTACCCCAGGCTTAACCTCTGTTCTATGTCTCTGGCCCTTGACCTTAGTTTCTAGGACAATCACGTGGGTGAACAGGCATTTTGGAGAGTCAAGAGCTATGGAGGTAGAATTCCATGATGCGGAGGCTCAGTTCTCCTTCCCAGGGTTCTCTGTTTTTCAGACTTCTGGAAACTTGGGAAGCTTATATGCTGGTCTCACCACGGCCTTTGATTTTTCTTGGACCCTGAGCCTTCCTGGAAAACAGTGTAGGTTTCAAGGTCCTGGATGGATTGGGGGAACTGAGACGAGTGGAGAGGGGGTGAGAAGCAAAGGCAAATCCTGCTCGTGAGTCTGTCCGTCTCTGCGTCTCAGCCAGCAGCTGAGCCAATCGCTGGGAGAACGGGGCACTAAGGTAAAGAGAGTGCGGGGACTCTCTGGTGGAAGTATTAGTTGGCTCAGTGGCCAGGCTCAGAGGTGGGGCAAGGCGCTAGAGAGACGTTGAGCAGACAGCTGGACACAGCCTTACCCCAACTCAGACTGCCCCCCCTCGCGAAGCAGGGAAGGAGCAGGCCCATCAGGATGGTGGGTAAGTTGTGGGACCTCCCCTCAAGAATTCACCAGAGAAATAGAACAGGCAATCAGACACTTGCCTTAACCATGGCTGAACCTGTTTGATAGTGTTAGGGTTCAGAGTTGCAAGTTTTTAGGAATTACAAAGAAACCAGCCAGTAATGCAAAAGGCAAGAGGAGTTTATTAAGCCAGCTAGCTGGGGTCAAGCTTTTAGGCACGCAGGCCAAGGCAAGATCCCGAGTAAGGGGAAGCTTTAGATCATATAGGCATTGCTTGCATTATAATTTCCACGTACTTAAGTTTAAAAAATTAAAGAAAAACATAACTTAAGGAGAAACACAACTTAAGTTGCACAGACAAGTTATTTGATATGTCTCTGGGATGTTCTAAATGTTAGTACACCCTGCCCACACCCGAGCAGTTCCCATAGATACCGCTGATAGGCTGCTGTTTTCTTTTGCCCAGATGTCCTTCCCAAGGCCCAAAAAGGGGGTGATGTCAAGTCCTCGGTAACTCTCCCATAGCAATATGGAAGCCCTGTGGCTTATTGAGCCTACTTGCCGTTTTTCTTCCCTAACATTCCCCCTTTTCTGTTTAGCTTCATGAGGAATCTTTCTTATAGTTAGAATTATTAAGGTCCAGATACTGCTGTTTCAGATCCATGAGCTGCACTGTGCTGATGGTTTTTTGATAAAAGCAACTAGCCTATTAAGAAAGCAAGGTTTAAAATTAATATAAGCAATAACACTATTAGGGGTTCCAGCAAAGTGGATATCAGGTTAGTTATCCAGTGTGACGTGTTGAAACAAGATTCAAACCAGCTTGTAGAAGTTTCAATTTTATTTGCCATGGGCCCCCTTCTCTGTTTACCTGCCTACATTAAGCCCCCTAGAGATTTCACTGCCTTAAATTTTGGAGGAAAAATGGGTGAGGGTCCATTTTCTGGAGCTTCTTTATGCTGACAAAGGGATGTAGAGTTAGAGTGGTACAATTTAATTTCATGTTTAGGCACGCAGGCCAAGGCAAGACCCGAGTAAGGGGAAGCTTTAGATTATATAGACATTGCTTGCGTTATAATTCCCACATACTTGAGTTCAAAAAATTAAAAGAAAAACATAACTCAAGGAGAAACACAACTTAAGTTGCACAGACAAGTTATTTGATATGTCTCTGGGATGTTCTAAATGTTAGTACGCCCTGCCCGCACCCGAGCAGTTTCCATAGATACCGCTGATAGGCTGCTGTTTTTCTTTTGCCCAGATGTCCTTCCCAAGGCCCAAAGGGGGGTGATGTCGAGCCCTCGGTAACTCTCCATAGCAATATGGAAGCCCTGTGGCTTATTGAGCCTGCCTGCCGTTTTTCTTCCCCTAACAATACCTGGCACTGTGTATGGTCACTGAGCACAGGTGGGAGAGACCCCCAAGCACAGAGTTGGGAATAACCCTGAGCACCACCAGGTGTGGGCAAACACCCCCATCCCCTGCCCCATAGGCACATGAAAAGAATAATAATAATAATTTAAAAAAAAAGTGGAGGGGCCGGGCGATAGCCCAGCGGGTAGGGTGTTTGCCTTAGCGCGGCCGGCCTGTGCCGGCCCCGGGTTCGAATCCTGGCATCCCATATGGTCCCCTGAGCACCGCCAGGAGTAATTCCTGAGTGCAGAGCCAGGAGAAACCCCTGAGCATCGCGGGTGTGACCCAAAAGAAAAAAAAAAAGTGGAGCATCTCCTTACAGACTGGTGAAAGATGGGCATCAGGGAAGACAGTGAGGGTTTTGTTTTCAGTCCTAGGGGGGCATGTGGTGCTGGGGATTGAAGCCAGGACCTCACGTATGCCAGGCCTGTGCTCTGCCCCTCTGAGCCGTCCCCAGGGCTGACGGTGAGGGTTTCCATGGAACAGCAGCTAACGGGGCCCTGAAGCTCTGGAAGGGCGCTTCATACCACCTGTGTTGTGAGTGGGGAGAGGACCTTCCGGGGAGGAGGCCGAGGGGAGCATCACCGTCCGGGAAGACTAGGGGAGCACCATTGACCTGGAGATTGTTCCGTGCTGCACGCCTGGGGCACATCTGGGTTTAGGCAGGAGTTCCAAGAGACCCTCTGGGGAGCAGAGTGAGCGAGGGTGGCTGCTGTGCACACAGCTGACTCGGGTTCAATCCCGGCACCCCATCTGGTCCCCTGAACCTCACCAAGCATGATCCCCAAGTGCAAAGGCAGGAGTAAACTCTGAGCACCGTGAGGCTATGAACCCCCAAACCAAACCCAACCCCCCAAACACCAAAACCATGAGATTTTCCAGGCACTTCCCAGAGAAGACCCCAGGGGAAGGGTGAGTTTCTTGCCATCCCTGAAGACATGGGGCGCACGGGCCCTGTCCCATTGTGGACGCCTCCAATTCTGTAAGTACTAGACCCCTCTTAGGACATAAAACCAAAGATCTCTTGAGTTCTTGGCTCCAGTGACTTCCCAATGAATGTTTGTCTGATGAATAATGGCCCTTAATTGATTAATAACGTGTGAATTTGGAATTAGCATTCACACTCTTGGCATCGGACCTGAGCCTGTGATGGGGGTTTCGGGCGCTGCTCGCTGGTGTCGAGTCCGGACAAGACCACTCTCCAGGCCTCCTGCCCCGGGTTCCTGGGCTCCTTGCCCTGACCTCTCACAGAGGGTTGGCCAGGGTGGCGGTGCCCCATACCCTAGGCGTGGTGGGGAGGAAGCAGAGGCTGGCAGACATCCTTCCCAGCTCCTAACTCACTCTGCAGTTCCCCAGTCCCCTTCAGAAAGCCCCCTTCCTCCAGGGGAGACCACTCAGATTCTGCCTCTAAATCTGCTAAATTCTCTCCTCCCAGAACACACAGGAAGTGAGAGTTTTTGGTTTTTCTTTAATGAGCATGTGGCAACTAAGTTGTCCTCTCATTGTTCTCAAATGCCTTTGCTTTTGGGAGGACCATCCCCTTTCAGAAGCTGCCAACTTGGGGGACAGGGGTACTATGGGTAAGGCCTTGCCTTGCATGTGGCCCACCCAGGTTCAATCCCTGGCACCCCATATGGTCCATCCCGTATCTGTCCACCAGCAGGAACGGATCCCTGAGCACCATCAAGTGTGGCAAAAAACAAACAAACAAACAAACAAACAAACACATAAATAAATCAGCCAGGCTGAAAGGAGAGAGACACAATTTTCCTCTGAAAAGCCCGCGTCTGAGGGAGGAGACAGTGTCCAGCGAACTCCGTCTGCAGGAGGAGGCAGGCTCCAGGCCAGAATTCCGGGCATCTGGACTAGGCAAGCGCCTCCTCCTCTTTGCAGCGAGGGTCCAGGCCTAGGGAGCCGGTGGGTCGGCGTGAACCCCGCGGCTCATGCGGGCTTGGCAGCGCAGGCAAGCGGGACCCGGAGAGGCCTCGCTGCTGGATCGCCCCGTCCCGCGGGAAATGCGGTGGGTAGGGGCCCGCTACTCGGCGCCGGCGCGGGCAGGGGCGGGTAGTGCTCGCGCTGGGCTCCGCGGGGCGCGGGCAGCAGGGGGCGGGGCGCGGGGGCGCGGCGGGCTGGGCACCGAGGCAGCCGCAGGTCAGAATCACGTTCAGCAGCAGCAGCTTGAAGAGCAGCAGCCGCAGGGCCCCAGCTGCAGCGCCAGGCCCCGGGTCCCTGCGGGCCAGGAAAGATGTGAGTGGGGGAGTGGGGGGCACCGCGCCTGCAGCCCTCCCCCACATCCTGGGGAACTCATACCATTTTTTTGGGGGTGGGGGGGGGGGGTGTTGTTATATCATACCCGGCGATGCTCAGGGGTTATTCCTGTATCTGCACTTAGGAATTAGACCTGGCGGTGCTGGGGGACCCTATAGCGATGCCAGTGATGGAACCTGGGTTGGTCGCACGCAAGGCAAACGTCCTTCCCACTGTGCTGTCGCTTAGGCCCCCTACCTGGTTCTAACCCTGCTCTTACCAGTCGCATTAGCAGGTGCCTTAGGGCAGGACGTAATTCAGGTGACAGAGCACATTCCTTTTCTGTGCCAGGCCTGGTTTAGTCCCCCTGGTTTATGTGTGTGTATGCCCTCACATACACACACCTAGCACCCAGGAAGAGAGACATTAATAACAAGTCCTTTCCTAGCCTTCACTGTACCCCTAAGCACGGTGGGGACCCCAGGAGGGAGCAGGGTAGCAGGTGGAAGGAAGGGGAAATATAAAGAGAGGCAGGGATTGGTACTCACCGGGGAGAGGAGCCTGTTCAAACTTTCCCTTTTCTTTCTTATTTTACTGGGGGAGGTTTGGCCCACACCCAGAGGTGCTCAGGGTTCACTCCTGGCAGGCACCAGGATGCTGAAGACTGAACTTAGGTAAACCACATACAAGGCACCTTCCCCCATACATCTCTCTGGCCTCTTTTGGCCTCTTTCTTCTTTGCTTGCTTGCTCTTTTTCTTTCTTTCTTTTTTCCTTTGGGTCACACCTAGCAATGCTCAGGGGTTACTCCTGGCAGAGCTTGGGAGGACCATATGGGATGCCGAGGACCTAACCCGGTTCGTCCGCTTGCAAGGTAAATTCCCTACCCACTGTGCTATAGCTTCCCCTCTCTTTCTCTCTTTCTCTCTCTCTCTCTCTCTCTCTCTCTCTCTCTCTTTTTCTTTCTTTCTTTCTTTCTTTCTTTTTCTTTCTTTCTTTCTTTCTTTCTTTCTTTCTTTCTTTCTTTCTTTCTTTCTTTCTTTCTTTCTTTCTTTCTTTCTTTCTTTCTTTCTTTCTTTCTTTCTTTCTTTCTTTCTTTCTCTCTCTCTCTCTCTCTCTCTCTCTCTTTCTTTCTTTCTTTCTTTCTTTCTTTCTTTCTTTCTTTCTTCCTTTCTTCCCTTTCTTCTCTTTGACTTGCGAATGTTGAACCATCCTTGCATTCCCGGGATGAATCCCACTTGGTCATGGTGTATAATCTTTTTGATGACTCTTTGGATTCTATTTGCTAGTATTTTGTTGAAGATCTTAGCATCTGTATTCATCAGGGAGATTGGTCTGTAGTTTTCCTTTTTTTGTGGCATCTTTGTCTGCTTTGGGTATCAGGGTGATATGTGCCTTGTAACCTTTCTTCTCTTTTTTCTTTCTTTCTTCTCTTTTTTTCTTTCTTTCTTCCTTTAATGGATGGAACCTGGGCCTTGCTTTGTATTATTTTACTTCTACCATTTACTTAAGAAATAGCTAAAAGGACAAAGAACCTCTGGCTCCAGGCATATCTCTTCAACTCCACAGTTCTCCCTGCATTAACATATGCCTCAGAGATCTGAGCCCTATGAAAGCAGGATGAGAATGCTATTTGGGTCTCCCAGAGAGGAATCGAAAGAGCTATGCTTGGAGGGACGGAGGCGATAGCCCAGCGGGTAGGGCGTTTGCCTTGCGCGGCCGGCCTGTGCCGGCCCGGGTTCGATCCCGGCACCCCATATGGTCCCCGAGCACCGCCAGGAGTAATTCCTGAGTGCAGAGCCAGGAGAAACCCCTGAGCATCGCTGGGTGTGACCCAAAAAGCAAAAAAAAAAAAAAAAAGAGCTATGCTTGGAATATCATGCCTCACTCAAGTGAGAGAAGGGAATCCAGAGTTCCAACCTCCGTCCACGATCCAGAGTCAGGGACGCTGTCTCGTCTGCCAAGGCACTGAAAATCAGACGGGCTGGACATGTAATGCGATTTGGAGATGACTGCTGGACTAGAGTCGTTACTGACTGGATCCCGCTGGACGCCAAAAGATCACGTGGCTGCCCACCTGCAAGATGGTCAGACTTCTTTGTCAAGACACTGAATGAGGGGCTGGGCGATGCACAGCGGTAGGGCATTTGCCTTGCATGCGGCCGGCCCAGGCCGGCCCGGGTTCGATCCCGGCATCCCATATGGTCCCCTGAGCACCGCCAGGAGTAATTCCTGAGTGCAGAGCCAGGAGTAACCCCTGAACATTGCCCAAAAAGCAAAAAAAAAAAAAAAGACACTGAACGAGGGGCTGGAGCGATAGGACATTTGCCTTGCATGCAGCCCACCTGGGTTCAATCCCCGGCATCCTATATGGTTCCCTGAGGCACCACCAGGAGTAATTTCTGAGCAAAGAACCAGGAGTAACCCCTGAGCATTTCTGGGTGTGACCCCCCAAAAAAAAGAACAAAAAAAAAAAAAGACACTGAATGAATGGTTTGAGGCTCTTCGTACTCCTGAAGCAAGCAGATGCCATTGGGCTACACTGGCACGTGATAGGGTCAAGTGGAAATGTTACTGGCATGATTTGCTCAAGCAAATTGATGAATAATGGGATGTCAAGTGATCACACTTACTTGTTATTATTATTATTATTATTTTTTTTTGCAGTGTGTGGGATCAAACCTAGGTCCTTACACTAGAGCAAAGCAAGTACACTAGTCCTGAGCTTTTGGGTCGGAGCGATAGCACAGTGTGTAGGGCATTCAGAGAGATAGCACAGTATGTAAGGCATTTGCCTTGCATGCGGCCAACCAGGTTCAATCCCCAGCATCCCATAGGGTCCCCAAGCACCACCAGGACTAATTCCTGAGTGCAGAGTTAGGAATAACCCTTGAGCGTTGCCTGGTGTGACCCGAAAGCAATAAATATATAAATAATAATAACTCTGGTCCTGAGCTCCATCCCTGACCCTCAGAATTCTGCTTAAAGACAGTTGAGCTTCCCTCAACACCCTCTCCAGGTTGCTATGCTGACACTATGCCCCAGGCTGTCCGAGAGCTTCTTCAAGGGCCCTCCTGTCCACTCTCCCCTGCGCTTTTCAGCTGGTGTCAAGGAATTCCTCTGGGGTTGGGAGACTCACCCCTCTTACTAGTGGGAGACCGAGGCCTAGGCTGGTGGGTGTCTCAACCCAGCAGGGCAACCCTATCAGAGACCTGGGGCCAGAGTAATAGTGCAGTGAGAAAGACCACCT
>JAJIBD010017691.1:0-13610 GCA_021461705.1 Cryptotis parvus
TGTGAGCCACCAAGTTTGATCCTGGCATTTCTCCAAAGGAAGGTTATGCATATTATCAGATTCTTTTTCTCTTGAGTCACAGCCGGCGATGCTCAGGGGTTACTTCTGGCTCTGCACTCAGGAATTACTCCTGGTGTTCGTGGGGCCATATGGGATGCCAGGGATCAAACCCAGGTTGGCAGCATGCAAGGCAAGTGTCTTATCTGCTCTACTATTGCTCTGGGCCTTTATTGAACTTTTTTGACATGCAAGTTTTACATTTGTATATAATCACATCTTAAAAATAGTATACGACTTTAAAATGGCATAAGACCCTTTTAATAGCTTGCTACCCCAGAAATGTGGTCCATGGGCCAGAGACTCATTGTTGCTGAGCGGTTGTGAGAAATGCAGAAATCACAGAGATTCAGAATTGCAGGTGGGAAAAAAAATGAAGAAATCCCAGTTTTTAAGATTCCAGATTCATGTGTACTTTATTTTTTTATTATTATTATTATTATTATTATTTTTTTGCTTTTTGGGTCACACCCGGCGACGCTCGGGTGTTACTCCTGGTTCTGCACTCAGAAATCACTCCTAGCAGTGCTCAGGAGACCATATGGGATGCTGGGGATCGAACCCAGGCCGGCACAGGCCGGCTGCGTGCAAGGCAAACGCCCTACCCACTGGGCTATCGCCCCGCCCCTTGTGTGTACTTTAATGGTTCAGAAGCATTGATCTGTAGAACCAAATATTTTTACATCTAGCTCTGAATCACAACAAAGTAACATGTTTAAATAAGTCACAGGGGAATGCTACCTTTTTCTGTATTTTTGCATTTTGGGGTCGGGGAGTTAAGAAGGGTGGGGGGGTGTGGATGGCTGCACAGCCAGAGGTGCTCAGGGCCTACTCCTTGCTCTCTGCCCAGGTGTCACTCCTGGGGAACATATGAGGTTGGATTGGATGTGAGTTGGCTGGGTGTAAAGCAAGCACCCTACCTGTTGTACTATGGCTCTGGCCCCATTTTTTTTGGGGGGTCACAACCGGCAATGCTCAGGGGTTACTCCTGGCTCTGCACTCAGGAATTACTCCTGGCGGTGCTCGGGGGACCATATGGGATGCCGGGGATCGAACCCGGGCTGGCACAGGCCGGCTGCGTGCAAGGCAAATGCCCTACTCACTGGGCTATCGCTCCGCCCATCTGACCCCATTTTTTTCTGCGTTCTTTCCTTGCAGTTCCATACTTAAACTAGCAGGATCAGTGTAATTCAAGAGTCTGTTAGAAATGTGTCTCACGCCCTGACCAAGCCTCTGAATCAGAAATTACATTTGTACAAGATCTTTAGGTGATTTGCACCTTCCCCAGAACCAGTCATTCCAGAGAGCATGCTGAGACAGAAGCCGTAAGTGACACATTGTAACTTGTGCTGTATATTATTGATCTTAGAGATCAGTGCTGGTACTGTGAGAGCGATTTATGAGGGTGTTACTATCAGGAGGTCGGGAACATTGGCACCCATAGTGGAAGATAAGTACAGTAGGAAGGAATGGGAACAGCTCAGTTAAAGTCCCAGAGTGGTAGCGTGGCAAGATGAAAGGGCCAGAACAGTACAGGGTGTAGGCCCTTTCCTGACATGAGGCTGACTCTCTCGTTCAGTCCCCGGGCACCACACTGGGTTTCCTGAGCTCCACCGGGTGTCTGACTCCATCCCCGCAAAAAGTGTATTTAAACAGTGTTTGAGTGTAGATTCTCCCCTTATTATAAAAATTGCATACATAAAAATGGAAAGGATTGTATAGGAAACAATACTAGATCTACCACCTAGATTTTGGAATTAACACTTATTATCTTTACCTTATCAGATCTTACTTTTTTTTTTTGTTTTTGGGTCACACCTGGAGATGCTCAGGGGTTACTCCTGGCTCTGTACTCAGGAATCACTCCTGGCGGTGCTCAGGGGACCATATGGGGTGCCGAGGATCGAACCCTGGTCAGCCACGTGCAAGGCAAAAGCCCTACCATTGTACTGTAGCTCCGGCCCCCCTCATATCTTACTTTTGGAGTGCATTTCTAAACATTTCCTTTAGGGAAATTCTTCTAGATTTGTCCAGGGGCAGCACTCCAAACAAGTTACATAGATTTGAAAGACATTCTCAAAGTTATATTAATTGGAAATGAAGAATGCAAGAGAGAAACATGATTCTTAGGTGTTAGTGTTTCTCATATAATGAGTAAAAAGGAAGAATGGACTGGGGTCAGTAGCTTAAAGGGCTGGAGCACATGATTTGGACGTTGGAGGCCCAGGTTTGATCCTTGGTGTTCTGGAAAGCACCAAGTCTGGAGGGACCCTGAGTGCCATGCTTCGGATTAGCCCCTAGGTGGGACATGACCCACCACCCTCAGAACTCCACTAGTGATTGGTTAGTTGAGAAGCTTTAAAAAACAAGATTTGGGGCCGGAGCGATAGCCCAGCTGGTAGGGCATTTGCCTTGCATGCGGCCGCCCATGCCAGCCCGGGTTCGATCCCCGGCATCCCATATGGTCCCCGAGCACCGCCAGGAGTAATTCCTGAGTGCAGAGTGAGGAATAATCCCTGAGCATCGCCGGTGTGACCCAAAAAAGCAAAAAAAAAAAAAAAAAAAAGATTTTAGCAAGAATTTATGACTTTATTTCTGCCAGCAGCAATTATTTTATGTATTTATCCCAGAAATCATTTAGTCATCACGGTTGCTGTGTTAAGGATGCAAGGTATGAAATCTGGAAGTTTGTGATCGCTTTGATTTTAATGGTGAATTTTAGAGCCATCTTGTTATCCTGGAGCTATCTGTGGGAAGAAAACAATAGATAGGGGTTCAGGAGCGAGGTCGGAAATAGAGTGCTTTAAAAGTCGTCAGGTGTAAGCCTAAACTGAATTACTAAAATCGGAACTATCGCCGGGGAGATTTTTTGAGTCTAGAATAGTTGATGGAGATAGTTTTAAAGACTACGTTGGGGACCAGAGAGATAGTACAACAAGGAAGGTGCTTGTGTTGCACATGGCAGAAATGGGCTTGATCCTTGGCATCCTGTATGGTCCCCCAAGTCTGCCAGGAGTGAGCCTTGAGCGCAGAGCCAGGAGTAAGCCCTGAGCATCACCAGGTGTGAACTGCCCAAACCAGAAAGAAGACAATGTGAGAAAAACACATAGGAAAGTCCTGTCAGCAAAGTAACACAGGGACACAGTTATTTTGCAGGTGTGATATGAGAACTGAAAATTAACTGTGGGATTTGACAATGAAAAAGATACCATTGGGGCCTGAGAGACACCTGAGTTCTAGTGTTAAACGCTGCTTGGGGGAGGCTGTACCTGGCACTCATAGTCCAGGGGGTTCTGGGTACCACCAGGAGTGATCCCTACGCACAGACTGAAGTGGGAGTAGTCCCAGGTGCATGGTCCAAACTCCACCTAACCGGAAATATCCTCTTGGGTTTTGATGGTGAATATTTAAAACTAGAGAAACTGATCACTTGAGGGACAGGATTGAAGGAATAATATTTTTAGGATTAGGTTTCTTGAATGTAAGTAGGAAGAGAGGAAGGACTAGATTCAGAAATAGGATAGACTGTCTTGGAGAGGTAGAATATATTTTTTTAACAGTAAAATTATTCTTTACTCCTTCAATGAGGACCTTTCACCATTTCAAGATAATGGTGGGGGACCAAGAAGATGGCTGACAGGGCTGGAGTGCATGCTTTGTCTGCAGGAGCCCAGAGTTTGGTCCTCAGCCCCACATAGCCCCTCAGTACTTCTGGAAATGATCCCTGAGCACTGTGTCAGGAGAAGCTGGGCACCAGGTGTGGCCCCAAACAAAATATGCAGAAAAAATTTATGGTAGGTCCTGGAGGAATAGCATAGTAGATGGCTTGCTTTGCAGTCGTCAGGTCCTGAGGCTTCACATTCCCGGTGCTCCAGATGTACTGAGCTTGGATCTGGCATCTCTGCTGTCTGCAGTCCCTGGTGGTGCACGGGACTTTGGGCCATACCAAAACAGGTCTGTAAACACCCCAAAAGGGGTTCAACCTCCAGTGAGCACTGCAGCTAAGAAGTTGGGTGAGCACCATGCACAAGAAATGTGATTGCCAGCAAGTGCCTGAGTGCAACAGCCCTGGCATTCACTACAACCATAATAAATGTCTCAGCTAAGCATGTGACCCTTGGCAAGCACTGGTGCAAGCCCTGAAGCTGGAGGAGTGAGCACTGTGACCAGCTGTGTAAGCACTGGAACCGGATGTGTGGAACCCGATCATCGCAAATAGCAACATCAGACATCAACCACGACAATAGGGAAGAAGGGAGAGTAACCATTAAAATACTATATTTGCCTAGTGTAAATTTTATGTTTTTTAAGGTGTAGTTCTGAGTAGTTTTGTTTTTTGCCACACCTCCACACCTTGTGGTGCTGGGGGCTATTCTCAGAGGTGTGTGTGTGTGTGTGTGTGTGTGTGTGTGTGTGTGTGGTGTAACAACATGGCACACACGCATGCTTTAGACATCAGGGTTTGTTGTGGTGCTGGGGATCACAGCCATGGCGTTGGGAAACCCAAATTGTGCCTTGTCACCTCTGAAGCAGGTGCTAGACCAGTTAGCCACATTTTTGAATTTTCTTTTTCTTTTTGAAAGAAAGAAATAGCTTGAAGGGCTGGAATACATGGCTGGCCGTGCACAAGCCCCTGAATTTGAGTCTTGGGCCTGGTGGTCCCGCAGTGCTGGCCCCAGGCAGCACCCTAACATGGCCTGAACATTGAACCATCCGATCAGCATCTCTGGGCCGTATTGCCAGGATTGCCCCTGGGTCCCTTGACCCCGCTTTGGGAGGCCTCTCCAGAAAGATCTGATGAGGAAGTTAATGAAATGGATATTGTGAATCTGAAAGGCAGAAAGGGAAAAGTAGAAGTAACAGGGAAAAATGTGTGTAGTAACTGCAGAAAACCAGCTACAACTTCTGGTACTGGGGAGCAAAGAGAAGTTGAAAACCTGGATGTCTTTGTGGAACTTGAGGCCAGGGAGCAGCTCTCGGCTGATGCTAATGTCTCTTAGCCTGCTCTAGGAAAACAGAAAGCACCTGGAGACGGTGACCAAGAATCCTGCCTCCGCACTGAAGTCTTTGCTAGATGCTCAGACAGAAATAGAGCGAGCAAGCTTGCTGGAAGGAATTAGTCCTTTTCCCTCCTCCTAGCCTGGGGTGCCCCTGTAGGCAGAACTGAAGAGTAGCCAGCTGGGGAAGAAGTGTTTGCTGACTTGGGTCACAAGCCAGTTATCCAGTGCAGTGTTTGGGGGCCACAGCGAGAGTAAAGCAGGTAGAGCACTTGCTTTGCATGCAGCAACCAGGTTCAATCCCTGGCATCTCATATGGTCCCCTGAGCTCACCAGGAGTGATCCTTGAGCTCAGAGCCAGGAGTGATCCTGAGGACTTCCAGGTGTGGCACAAACAAACAAAAAACAAGAACAAAAGTAATCAGGGTTTTTTTTTTTTTTTCTTCTTTTTTTTTTTTTGGTCACACCTGGCAATGCTTTGGGGTTACTCCTGGCTCTGCACTCAGGAATTACTCCTGGCGGTGCTCAGGGGACCATATGGGATGTCAGGGATTGAACCCAGGTCGGCTGAGTGGGCAAACACCCCACTCGCTGTGCTACTGCTGGTCCCAGAATGCAGTGCTTGTAGTTGAGGGACAATAGCTTACTAACGGACAGAGAATTTACCCTTGAGTAGGGACATGGCTCAGGGAGCTGGAGCACATGCTTTGGGTGCAGGATTTGTGCAGTCCTGCTTCTGTTCTCACTTCACCGGTCCTCCATCTGTGTTTGTGTGTGTGTGTGTGTGTGTGTGTGTGTGTGTGTGTGTGCAAAGCTGGATGCTAGGGGTAGTTGTGTTGTTGGGGCTTGAAAGGGAGAGGTTCCTTGGGGAGGGAGGCAGGGCTCAGTGGGGGGGAGAGGTGTAATGTTGGCGTCAATGTGCATAGGAAACCACCATTAACAATATTGTAAACCACAGGACCTCAACCAGTTTAAAAAAAAGGTTAAAACACCCAACAGTTAGAGAGTCTGGAGGTGATCTGAGTTAGGGAAGAGAGCAGAGGAAGAAACAGTAGGGAAACATTAGCGTGATTATCCTCACGCTCAGTGAGCACATTGCGGTGTTTGCAGTTCGGCCTGCGCCGTCTCTCCGCAACTCAGTGAGACAGAAACCCACTCCTGATGGGCGTCACCAAGAAAATTGAACCCTGATCCCCAGCTCCCAGGCTGATGAGGCAGGTCGTTGTGGGAGGAATGGCGTGCAAACAACATTGCTCATTTTTGCCCCTGGTTATTGCTGGTTAAAGTTCAGGCAGGTTGGTCAAATAGTGGCAATTCCCTTCCCCTGTCTCAGTCCCTGCTTGTAGGGTGGAGGCTTTGCTGGGAGCAGGGCACAGGTGCGCACCTGGGCCCTTTCATCTTGTATTGAAAGGCTTGGGGCTTCAGCCCGTCTCCGTAGGTGCCCAGATTCTAAAGCAGGGCTGCCACGTGGAGAAGTGTGCCTTTATCCCCACCCCAGCTCAGGGTGAGTGGCGCAGACATTTCAGCTGGAGGCAGTAATGGGCTGAGAGTGTGAGTGGCTCCTTTTTTCCTTTTTGCATACCTTGTGTTCAGAGCTTTACCCTGACTCTGCGCTCAGGGATCACTCCTGGTGGTGCTGGGGGGACCATAAGGGGTACCGGCGATCAAACCCTGGTCAGCTGTGTACAAGGCAAGTGCCCTACCTGCTCTACCCGCCTGTCTCTCCAGCCTTGCTCCCAGTTTTTCTTCAGAAAGACAGATTGGATTTGCCAGAGTGTAAGGAAACCGACTAAGGTGATTCTCCACAACCCGGGAAGTTACTGTGGAAGCAGCTAGGAGGTGATTGGTAGATTGATCGGAGGCAATGAAACTGGGAAGGAGATAGTACTGAGGAGCCCACTGGATAGGGTAAATCTCGCCCTGGTTGTCGCAAGTATTCTAAGAATCCCAAAATAGATTGGATCAGTTTATGAAGCCATTTAGTTCTAGGGTCTTTTCAAATCAGCTAGTTGTGACCAGGGAAAGATAAATCACAATTAATACAGATCTGTATATAAGTTTCATACCACTTGTATCACTTGTCTTCCCTTTGTTCATCAATTTGCTCGAGTGGGCACGCACCCCAGTAACATCTCCATTAGTCCCTGTTCTTGTGCTAGTGTAGCCTAAGGGCATCTGCTTGCTCAGGAACACTAAGAGCCTCAAACCATTCATTCAGGTCCTGGGAATGAGCTCTAATATTATTATTGGTTTTGGCATATCAAATATTACATGGGTAGCTTGCCAGGCTGGGGTGTGGCTTGATGACAAAACACCTGCTTCACATATGTGGGGCCCTGATTGGTCCCCAATACCCCAAAGGAAAGAAGTATGGGGTTTGGAGAACTTCCAGGCTGGTGAATACATCAGCATTCCAGGAAAGTGACACATCTCAGTTCCATGGGGACGGAAGTCCTGTACTTGGAACCCTGGTGAATCTCATCTGTGTCCTTTATCATCGTCTCTGATAAACTAGCAGTTGGAGGGCCTCCCTGATTCTTGTGAACCCTCATTGCAAAGTGTCAAATCCAACAGGGAGGGGCCTGTGTGACTCTTAAATATGTAGCCAAGCCAGAGAAAATGTAGGTTACTTGGGTTCCCATTCCAAGTGGTTAGTATCCAAAGTGGGGGCAGTGTTGTAGAACTGAGCCCTTAACCTGTAGGGTTGGATGCTCTCCCAGGTAGATGGTGTCAGGGTAGTCAATGGAAGGGCATACAGGAGGTGTTGCAGATTGCTCGGTGTTAGGGCAAACCCCCACAAAAGTGGTGTCAGAAGGGCTTGGGTGTGGAGATGGGAGAGAGTAAATGAGGGATAGGGGTAGTGGCTTTTTTCTTTTCCTCTCTCTAGGAGAGATACCTTTGAGATTTAAAGATACAACTGACTTGAAAGAAAAATGAACAGTCTGGAGAGAGTACAGTGGGTAGGGCACTTGCCTTTGCTGCAGCTGACCTGGATTCTATCCCTGGCACTACATGTGATTGCCCTGAGCGCCACTGGGTGTGACCCCAAAAAAACCCCAAAAATACATATTTTGGGCTGGAGATAGTAGTACAGTGGGTAGGATGCTTACTTTGCATATGACTGACAGGTTCAATTCCGGCATTCCATATGACCCCATGAGCCCCATCAGGGGTGATTCATGAGTGCAGAGCCAGGAGTAAGTCCTGAGCACCTCTGGGTGTGCGACCCTCAAAAAAACCTGTGTAATCACTAGTTGGTGCTTATAGTACCTTCTTAAGATTTGTACTCAGGAAGTTATAGCAAAAAAATAAAAGCACGTTTTAAAAGTTTTTTAAAAAAAAATGTTCAGGGCCAGAGCGATAGCCCAGTGGGTAGGGCGTTTGCCTTGCATGCGGCCGGCCTGTGCCAGCCCGGGGTTCGATCCCCAGCATCCCATATGGTCCCCCGAGCACCACCAGGAGTAATTCCTGAGTGCAGAGCCAGGAGTAACCCCTGAGCATCGCCGGGTGTGACCCAAAAAACAAAAAAAAAAAAAAAAAAGTTCAGGCAAATTTCAGTTCCTAATAACCAGATCAGGACAAAAAACTTACCTGGTTTTTTTTTCCTTTTGGGTCACGCATGGCAATGCCCAGGGGTTGCTCCTGGCTCTGCACTCAGGAATTACCTCCTGGCCATGCTGGGGATCATGTGGGACACCGGGTCAAACCCAGGTCTGCCGCGGCAACTTCCGTGATTAATGCTCTTCTCCCTTTCTTTCCCTTGAGGGGTGCGCAGTTGCCATTCATTTCTCTCTGCGAAGGGTTTGAGTCTGCTCTTTACTGTTTGTGAGTCCTCCCCTTCACCTCCCTTCCCTCACCTGACCCATGTCAGTAGGAAAGAAGAGAAAAAAAAGGTAGTTCTCAGGCTTAGTTATTAGTTCACCACCACTGGTGTGAATCAGCTTCGCTCTTGTCCTTCCATTTTTATTTTTTTGCTCTTGGTTTTTGGGCTTGTCCCTGACTCTATGTTCAAGGGACCGTTTTCTGTGCAGGAATTCAAAGTGGTACCAGCTAGGCAAGCACTTTAATTCCTGTACTATTTTTCCCATCCCTGCCACCCCACCTTTTTTTTTCCTTTCTGGTTTTTGGGTCATACCTGATGGTGCTCAAGGCTTACTCCTTGCTCTGCACTCAGGGATCACTCCTGGAAGTGATTGGGGGGACCATGTGGAGTGCCAGGAACTGAACCTGGGTTGGCTGCTTGCAAGAGAAGAGCTCCACCCACTGCACTATTGCCCTGCCCCAAGAGTCAATGTTTGGGCAAGCACAAGGCCAGGAGCCAAACGCTGGCATTAGTATATGCTCAAAACCAGTACCAGGGGCCAGGGCGATAGCCCAGCGGGTAGGGCTATTTGCCTTGCATGTGGCCCGGCTTGTGCTGCCCGGGTTCGATCCCGGCATCCCATATGGTCCCCAGCACTGCCAGGGAGTAATTCCTGAGTGCAGAGCCAGGAGAAACCCCTGAGCATTGCCGGGTGTGACCCAAAAAAGAAGAAAAAAAAACAGCACCAGGGTCTTGATCCTGGTAAAAGGGTGGAGGAAAGAGACAGATCTAAGATGTGGATGCATAGTTACAAGGCAATGACTTACACACTTCTGTGGGTGCATTTCTTTGTGAAATTTTTTTTTAAGTTCTGGGGAAAATTCAAAGTTCTTTGAGAAGGCTCTTAAGTTAGCTCAGGGGACCATGCAGTATCAGAATTCTCCAGGGAACCTCGCCCTAGTTCATGCTAAACATTCTTCTCTGGTCATTTAAGCCTTGTCCTGCTACCTCTTTAAGTTCTTTTTCTTTTTTTTTTGCTTTTTGGGTCACACCCGGCGACGCTCAGGTGGTTACACCTGGCTCTTCACTCAGGAATTTAAACGTCTGGCGGTGCTCAGGGGACCATAGAGATACGGGATCGAACCCGGGTAGGCACAGGCCGTTGCACGTGGCAAACGCCTCTACCCGCTGGGCTATCGCTCCCGTTCCCATTCTGTTTTTAACTGTAAATCATGGCTCTTTAATAACAAGTAAAAAATAAGAAATAACGGTGAGACTGGGGAAGAAAAAACTCAGCTTTAAAAAAGAATCTCTGACAAAAGAGACTTAAATTACAAAGCTGTTTTAGAAATGGAGACTAAAATAGGAGAGACCATCAAGACAGGTGTGTCCACAGGGTGTGCCTTCAGAGGATGGAATAGGGAAGAGTGGAAACCCAGGGAAAGAAAGTAGCTCCAAGAGAAAAGAAGTTTGAGCCAACACTTATAGGCTCCCATTTGCTTTTCAAGAAGCTTAGAAGTAGCCATTCCTCGTAAAAAGCATGAAAATCTTAACACAATGAAAAAATCAGCAACTCTTTGGTCCACCGAAAAAGTGAGGTTGCAGGCCGAACCTCTATAATTTGGAAAACCTGAAAATGGGCACAGAGAATTAACGTTTATTAGAGTAGCAGCCTATATAGGAACCTGAATGCACAGGGAAAAGGGAACTGTAATTCATTCTTTTTTATGGGGGGTCACACCTGGTTATGCTCAGAGGTTACTCCTGGCTCCGTACTCAGAAATTACTCCTGGTGGTACTCGGGACCATATGGGATGTTGGGGATCGAACCTGGGTCTGCTGCTTGCAAGGCAAACGCCCCTACCCACCGTGCTATCACTCCAGACCCCTTCTTTCTTTTTATTTTTTTTTTATTATACCACTGTGAGACATACAGTTACAAAGATGTTCATAATTTTAGGTCCTTTTCAAGCTTAAAAATATAGTATTTGGGGGCCGGAGCGATAGCCCAGCAGGTAGGGCTTTTGCCTTGCACGCGCCTGCCTGTGCCGGCCTGGGTTCGATCCCTGGCATCCCATATGGTCCCCTGAGCACCGCCAGAAGTAATTCCTGAGTGCAGAGCCAGGAAAACCCCTGAGCATTGCCAGGTATGACCCAAAAAAGCAAAAAAAAAAACCCAAAAACCTATAGTATTTGGGTTCTATTCCTGGCACCACATGGTTCACTTTTGAGAACCCAGAATGCTGGAGCCGAGATGGAGTGCTGCCCCGGGCAGGTCTCTGGAAGAGTTTCCCCTGAACGAAGCACCTTCCGTCTCTTTGTATTTATGTTCAACCGAACCCGTTTTCATACTTACATTGAACCAGAGCCATCTCATCCCTGCCCCCCTGCCCCGCACCTTACACCATGGTTTCTCTTTTTCTACATAAGCCCTGCCCACATCCCAGTAAAGATGCTGCTGGCTTCTTACTTACTACTTACCCAATCCTTTCTCCATGCGCCAAGGAGCATCTTTTAGTACCCAACACACCAGGGGACCTGGTCATTGTAGGTCAGTGACCAATGGTGCCCAGTGTAGGGTGTCGGTTGCAGGCCATCAGCCTGTGACCCGTTCTGTCCTTCAGTCGGGGGAACGTATGCTGGTCCCAGGTGCATCAGGGGGACCTGATAACTGCCAGGACACTACCCCAACCACTGTGCTGGGAGCAACCTGCTCAGAAAAAGCACCATCACACAAACTAACTTACAGGATAATATATTTTTGGGGGAGAGTCATACTGGCAGTGCTTAGGGGCTTTCCTAAGAGGGCTCTGCCTGGTGATGTATGGGCCACTGGTGTGGTGCCGGAGTTTGAACCAAGGTTGTGGCTGTAGCTGCATGTTAGACAAATGCCTTAACCGTGTCATTCTCTCTCTGCCTTAAGACAACATATTATGTACAATATGTCAGTTAATATTTAACATACACTGGCTGGTCTCATTCAGAGTCATAGTTGAATTTTTCTTATTGCAAATCGCTGAGTTTTGTTTGGTGTGGGGAATGGGCACAACTTGTGTTGCCAGTTTAGCGCTCAAGAGCTCCTCCTAGGGGTTGAGGAATCCTGTAGTGCCAGGTATCACACCCAGGACGCGTGTGCAAAACATCATGTTATGTGCCAGTCTGCTTATATCTCAGGTCTCTTGCTTGTACTTTTGGTTTTTTTGGGCCTCCTCAGTAGAGGTAGTCGGTACCAGGACTGCCCTGATCATGCTTGGCAGGCCAGGCCAGGCCAGGCAGGGATTGAGTCCAGCGTCCTGTATGTGTTAGGCGTGCACTCCGACCTTTGGGCTGTCTCCTTGAACCCTGCATTAACTCTGAGCTGGAGTGAAGCTGTGGAGGTGAATGCCCAGCTGGACTCTCTTCCTGCTACTTTCCACGTTCTGTACTTGTTGAGGTAAGTAAGTGCTACTTGGGCCGAAGCCATAGTACAGCACGTAGGGCGTTGCCTTGCACACAGCCGACCTGGGTTTGATCCCCGGCATCCCATATGATCCCCATAGCACTGCCAGGAGTAATTGCTGATTGCCAAGCCAGGAGTAACAACTCCTGAGTATCTCTGGATGTGAGCCAAAGAGACAAAAAAAAAAAAGTAAATACTATGCTCTCTCTTTTTTGATGTCAGTGGTCAAACCCAGGACCACACACTTGTAACACTGAGCTACATCCCTGGCCCCTACAAATACTACATCTCTTGACTTAATTTTAATTCTTTTCATCTTCCTCTATTAACTTTTCAGACTTTTTTTTAGGTATCAGAATGTTACTAACAATGAATTAATTTATCATTTTTTCCCCGTAGGAGCAGTCACCATATCCTAACTACAATTCTAACTACTGGAATTCTGCTGGTCGGCCTAGAATTTCTTACTCAAGTACATACCCTGTAAGACCAGAAATGCAAAGCCAGGTATGAAAGAGACTTTCTGAAAATTTTTTTCTTAAGAATTCATTTTATTTTCTATATTTGTGGAGATTTCATAAGAATAATTGTGTGGGGTTTTGTTCTTTAACTCCATCTTCATCATCTTAATGTTTTTAGCTCAGAGATAATAAGTAAGGAAATAGTTAGGCACAGATACTACCTATAGAAAAAAAAGTAGTTTGAGGCAAAATAGATTAATTCTCAGGACCTGAAATTAACAAAGATACTTATTTTTTAAAAATTGACTTACAGGAGCCGGAGTGATAGTCCAGCGGGTAGGGCATTTGCCTTGCATGCAGCCGGCCCATGCCGGCCCGGGTTCTATCCCCAGCATCCCATATGGTCCCCCGAGCACCGCCAGGAGTAATTCCTGAGTGCAGAGCCAGGAGTAACCCCTGAGCATTGCCGGGTGTGACCCAAAAAAGAAAAAAAAAATGACTTACGACAACTGTTTAACTTTTGAGCTGGGGAGAGAACTGTTGGGCGCATGCCCGGCACGCACCAGGTTGTCAGGGTCGGTTCCCCTACATTACACATGGCTTCCCGAGCTCGGGTGGGTGCAGCTCTGGTGGCCCCGCACCACTGGGGATGACCAAAAAAAGAATAAACAAAACAAAAACCAAATAAAACACCATGATGTACTGAGTTGTTTGTAATACAGTTGTTTCAGGCTTTCAGTTTTCCAACACCAATCTCACCACCCGCGTGTTCTTTTCCTCCACCAGTGTCCCCAGATAAAAACAAATATTTAACTTTAACTATTTCAGATATACTGCAAGGGTACAGGGAAAAA
>JAJIBD010017693.1:0-10204 GCA_021461705.1 Cryptotis parvus
AAAGATCTTGGGTGGGGAGCCAGGGGGCGGGCAGGGCGGGGGGCTGTTCCCCGCCATTCATCTCTGGCCTCCCCACAGACCCCTTCGTCAAGGTGTACCTGCTGCAGGATGGGAGAAAGATGAGCAAGAAGAAGACAGCTGTAAAGAGGGACGACCCCAACCCCGTGTTCAACGAAGCCATGATCTTCTCAGTCCCGGCTATCGTGCTGCAGGTGGGGAGCCGCGAGGCCGGGCAGGCCTTGAGGGGGGGGGGTCACGCCAAGGGGGCGTGGCTCGGGGCGGGGCCACACAACGGGCGGGCCAGGACTGGCAATGGGCGGGCGAGTAGGGGCGCCGCAGATAAGGGGCGGGGCCAGGGCGCAGGACGGGGGTGGGGTGGGGGGGGGTAGTGGGCTGTGCCGGAAGGGTGGGGCTGTGGGGGGAGCAGTAAGGGGCGAAGTTGGGCCATAGACCCGTCAAGGGGCTTAGGATGGAGCCAGGTAAGGGACAGGCGCGCAGCTTCTAGAGTAGGGAGAGGTCAGATGGGATCTGTTTCAGCCCAAGCGAGTTTCCCCTTGCTCAGCGATGGTCACCGGAAGCGGGACCCCAGAGGAGGTAACTCCTGTGCTGTCAGAAGACGGCTCTGTGGCTGCCCGGGGCCGCCGCCCGGTAACGAAGCAGGGGCCCTCTCGGTATGGGTTAGACAGATGGGAGTTGAGGCATCAGGGAGCCGGACCTGTCACCCTGGGGTGTCCAGAAGGGCCAGCAGCCGCGAAGCCCACCGGAGTCCCCACATTCCCCTCCTGCCAGGACCTGTCTCTTCGCGTGACGGTGGCTGAGAACAGCAGCGAGCGGCCGTGGAGACAACGTGGGTCACGTCATCATCGGGCCATCCGCCAGCGGCATGGGCACCACGCACTGGAACCAGATGCTGGCCACCCTGCGCCGGCCCGTCCATGTGGCACTCTGTCCGTCGAAACTAGCCGCAGGGGCGGCCAGGGGGCACTGGAGCTGCCTGGAGCCGGTGCCATCCAGCTGACGCGGTGAATGCTGGGGTCCCCTGGGAGAGCCCTGGAGCTATCCTAGCCCCTCGTCTGCGGTGTGCGAGCAGCAGGCATGGCCGGTGTTGGGGGGCCCTAAGGACCAGCACAGGGGTGCCAGGAACCGGGGTCCTCACGCACTCCTCGAGCTCTCATGATCACCCCATGAATCTGGGACCGGCCTTGGGGAGCTTCTGCAGTCATGGAGACGCCTCCGCCTGCCCCAGCGGGAGCCGTGGCAGGACCAGGTCCCGGAGACCAGGTGCTGTGCTTGGTGATCTCAGAGAGGTGGGGCGCCACTGACCGGGAAGCCGAGCCCCCGCGGTCCCCGGGCGGGCCTGAGACCCAGGCAGAGCTGGGCAGATCCACAGCCTGACTGCTCCGTGGGGGCACGAGGCTGTCTGGCCTGTGGAGGACGTGGGCTTCCAGGCCACTTCTGGAAGCTGATTCAGAGAGGAGGCCCCTGGCCAAGGGGTCCCCAGGAGGACACACAGGCTACTGGAAGCATTGGGAAGAGGGGAGGCCTCTAGCAGGGTAACCCCGGCTCTCTCGGGTGGGATACACCCCAGGGGGCTACCAAGAAGCAAACATCACCCCCAGGCATTACACCCCGAGGCAACGCCCTTGGCTGAGGCACCCCAGAAACTGGCAGCTGACAGCTGTGCCCCTTGGAAGGGTCCCTCCGGGCCCTGGGTCTGATGTAGGAATGATGTAGCCACTGCTTGTGGGACCCCCGTAAATGTGTGGCCCCGTGGCCCTGGGGAGCCAGGCCCATCCATGGCTGAGCACTCAGAGATCCCAGTGATTCAGGAAAGGGGCTGGACTCGGGCTCCCGAGCGAGGGAGGAGGCCAGCGAGGACCGTGGCTTCCCCAGACACTCGTGGTGGCCATCCCGGGCCGGGCTCTGCCCTCTGCGGTCTGCTCAGCCCGGCGCTGCCCCCGGGGAACCCCACCCTGACTGCTCCCTCCCTGGCTCTGCAGGGCTGGCCCGCTCTGCTCTCCTCTTCTCTTTTCCCCGGAACTGCATGAAATGTTGAGTGGCCCAGGAGGGGTGTGGAAGGAATGTGCTGAGGAATGACCCTACACCAAAATAAAGCTGGAGCGGGAAGGGGGCTTCTGGGGAGCCCTGCTCAGCCCCGGACACCCCCATCCCTCCTCCGGGAATCAGGGAGTCAGACTTCTGTGTCTTACTGTGAACACACCTTCCCCTGCTGCTGGGGCCCACTGGGGGTGGGGCAGAGCCGCACCCAGGCTGCTTGGGGTTCAGAGAAGGACCCCGAGTCAGGACTTGAGGGAAAGGATGGTAGGTGGGCATGCTAAGAAGGCTTCCTGGAGGAGGAAGACAGGCCCGTCAAAGTAGGCTTCCCAGGGCTCTGCGGCTCCCAGACACAAGACATGACTCACCTTTGAGCAGCTAATTCCTTCCTGGAGCCTCTGCTCCCTCCTTCAGGTACAGACTCCTACTCTACAAGGACAGTGCTCCTGTTTCCATCTCCGGGAAGTCCTCCCTGATAATAACTCTTCCTGGATTCCTGCAGCAGCCTATCTCATTTATTTTATTTTGTTTTTTTATTTATTTTTTTTTTTTTGCTTTTTGGGTCACACCCGGCGATGCTCAGGGGTTTCTCCTGGCTCTGCACTCAGGAATTACTCCTGGCGGTGCTCGGGGACCATATGGGATGCCGGGTATCGAACCCGGCCGGCATGGGCCGGCCGCGTGCAAGGCAAACGCCCTACCCGCTGGGCTATCACTCCGGCCCCCTATCTCATTTATTTTATTTTATTTTATTTTATTTTTTGCTTTTTGGGTCACACCCGTCAATGCTCAGGGGTTACTCCTGGCTCTGCACTCAGGAATCACTCCTGGCGGTGCTCGGGGACCATATGGGATGCTGGGGATCGAACCCAGGCCGGCATGGCCAGCCGCATGCAAGGCAAACGCCCTACCCGCTGGACTATCGCTCCGGCCCCAGCCTATCTCATTTATTACCTCTTCCTGCCCGGGTTGGAGGTGGGGTGACCGGAAGTGTTTCATAGTCCGGGCCCCGTGGTGGGAGGAGTCCCCACTCGCATCTTCTGTCCCCTGACCAGGGGCAGGAGTCTGCCACCTGGCATTGAGGGGCTTCTCCCCACCCCTCCCTTGCCACCCTGGAGGAGCTGGGGGTTGGCAGTGGAACCCAGTGGTTAAGAGTGGGAGACAGACAGCCCCAGCTTAAATCCCAGCTCTGAGATTGGCTGTGTGACCTCTGGCAAGTTACCTAACCTCTCTGGGCTTCAGTCTCCACATCTGCAAATAGGGTTGAGGCCAACATCTGCACCTGGTACAGGCTCCAGGTACTCACTGCGCTTGGACCTTTGCCCTCTGAGCCCTTCCTCCTGGCTCCTCCCTGCCCTTCCCCACCTGGGTTCTAGCTCAGTGGACACACTGGCCCCATGTGCGTCCCTCCTGCCTTTCCTGTGTGCCTGGGCCAGGATTTTGCTGCTTCACTACCTGTCCGCCTGGACGCTGATCAGGCGCCGTCTTGCCCTGAAGATCCGTGAGCCTTGCCAGGTTCACTCCACCATCAGGTCTGGAAGGATCCAGAGCACTGAGGGCTGGTCCCATCCTGGTACCCTGAGAAGGCTCCCGGGCTTGCACTGGCCCCGGAGACACTGTCCTTAGTAAGGCTGAGTCTCGTGGATCTCACTGGCTGTGGGGAAAGTCTGTCTCCCTTCAGAGCCTCAGTTTCTGGGGCCGGAGCAATTGCGCACCGGGGAGGCGTTTGCCTTGCACACGGCTGACCCAGGTTCGATCCCCAGCATCCCATGTGGTCCCCCGAGCACCGCCAGGAGTCATTCCTGAGTGCAGAGCCAGGAGTAACCCCTGAGCATCGCTGGTGTGACACAAGAAAGCAAAAACAAAGAACAACAGAAAAGAATTAAGCCTGGAGGGACAGAATGAATGCCCCATGCTGATGGCCGTGGAACACTGCCCGCTTGAGTTCAAGTCTTGGAGGGAGGTGGCTGGAGGGATCAGTGTTTGGGGGAGAAAGGAAATGGGGTCTGCGGGGTACGACGGGACTCAACTTCCACCCTGGCAGCTCTTTCCTGCTTCTGCAGACTTGGGGGGTGACACCCCACGTCCGCCCCAGCCACGCTGGCAGCCCCTAGCGGGGACCTGCAGGGAGCAGAGTGGCCACGAGGGGGCAGCAGAGGCTCGTCTGGGCCTTCAGGGGATTCCAAGCCACCAAGGGGAGAAAACGTGGAGGGGCCCAGGCCAGAGGCCCAGAAGGAGGCTGGAGGGTGGGGGTCTGCTGCCTCCATACGCGGTGTGGCGTCTCACTCATGCGCACAGCCCCCTCGTTTCTTCCCTTGGCCTTTCTCCCTGCACCCTCATTTGCCTCCCGGTTGTCAGTTAAATACAGCACCCCAGGTAGAGGCTTGGGGCCAGCCGCTGCCTTGGTCTCTGCCCTTCAGATGTCCAAGGCTGCTGCCTGCCCACCCGGAGACACCGGCAGGATTCTGAGTGACTTGAAGGCCAGCTTGGCCACTTATGCTGTTCTGGGTCTGTGGGGTCCTGGCAGAAGCTCATTCAGACCCACGGGGCCTGGCAAAGCTGAGGACCCACAGCACACACAGGAGAAGGGAGAGGAAGCAGCCAGGCCAGCGGGCAGTGACCAGCGGGCAGTGACCATGACTGCCACCTCCTCAGAAGAGCTGAGTTCCGGTGCTTAGCCCCCGGAATCTGCAGGGAGGTGAGAGTGGGCGAATCTCAGCCCCTGGAATCTGCAGGAGGTGAGAGTGGGCGAATCTCAGCCCCTGGAATCTGCAGGAGGTGAGGGTGGGCGAATCTCAGCCCCTGGAATCTGCAGGAGGTGAGGGGTGGGCGAATCTCAGCCCCTGGAATCTGCAGGAGGTGAGGAGTGGGCGAATCTCAGCCCCCTGGAATCTGCAGGAGGTGAGGGTGGGGCGAATCTCAGCCCCTGCCATCTGCAGGAGGTGAGGGGTGAGTGAATCTCAGCCCCGGAATCTGCAGGAGGTGAGGGTGGGGCGAATCTCAGCCCCGGAATCTGCAGGGAGGTGAGGGTGGGCGAATCTCAGCCCCTGGAATCTGCAGGAGGTGAGGGTGGGCGAATCTCAGCCCCTGCCATCTGCAGGAGGTGAGGGTGAGTGAATCTCAGCCCCGGAATCTGCAGGAGGTGAGGGTGGGCGAATCTCAGCCCCGGAATCTGCAGGAGGTGAGGGTGGGCGAATCTCAGCCCCTGGAATCTGCAGGAGGTGAAGGCGGTGAATTCCCTGCCCAGTGAGAGCAGGTGAAAGGGCGCTGGGGCGGGTAGGGGCGTTTGCTTGCACGCGGCCGCCCACGCTGGCCAGGGTTCGATTCCTGGCATCCCATATGGTCCCCTGAGCACCGCCAGGAGTGATTCCTGAGTGCAGAGCCAGGGAGAAACCCCTGAGCATCGCCGGGTGTGACCCAAAAAAGCAAAAAAAAAAAAAAAGAAAAGAAAAGGACACTGGAGGCCGAGGGCCTGGCCTCACCCCTCACGCCCCAAGTGCAGGTTCCTCACCCGCTGACCAGCTGAGCTCTCAGACTTGGACCACGGCCTCCCGGGCCTCAGGCTCCTGCTCTGTAGAATGGGCTGGCGCCACACATGGCGATCAAGGGCCCGTGGGCGCTGCTGTCATTAGGAAACGCTCAGTGAAACTGGAAAGCGTGACAGGCACCCAGGGTGTCATTAGCGCGATTATCCCCTAGCAACCAGGGCCAGACGCCGCGGGCCTCCCTCTATGGCTCGGCCGCCCCCCAGCCAGGCCCCACCTGCCGCGCAGGGGCTGGTGCTGGGGTGCCAAGGCTGATGATGTGGGTGGGGCTGCCTCCACGCCCTGCTTGGCCCTGCCCCCGGCAGTTTCGGGAGCCAGGGGCAGCTGGAAAGGGGTGTCCTGGGATCTTACCTGCTGGGCAGGAAGGCGGCAGCCCAGCGCGACTAGGGGTGAGGCCACGCCCCGCTCATCGTGAAGTGCCATCGGAAGGGACAGCTCCCGGGTGGCACCAGGCCCGCCCTCATGTCTTTGAGATTTGGCGGCAACTTTAGTTCAGGTCTCGGGAGATCCCAGGGTTCTTTTTATCCCAGGGTTGTTGTTTTCTTATTTATTTTATTTTTTACTTTTTGGGTCATCCCAGGGTTGTTGTTTTTTTTTTTTTAATTTTATTTTTTTACTTTTTGGGTCACACCCAGCAATGCTCAGGGGTTTCTCCTGGCTCTGCACTCAGGAATTACTCCTGGCAGTGCTCGGGGACCATATGGGATGCTGGGGGAATCAAATCTCGGTCAGCACGTGCAAGGCAAATACCCTCCCGCTGTGCTATCACTCCGCCGAGTCCTCCTTTTAATTTTTTTTAATTTTTTTGGTTTTTTGGGTCACACCCGGCGATGCTCAGGGGTTACTCCTGGCTTTGCGCTCAGGAATTACTTCTGGCAGTGCTCAGGGGACCATATGGGATGCCAGGGATTGAACCTGGGCCGGCACAGGCCGACTGCATGCAAGGCAAATGCCCTACCCGCTGGGCTATCGCTCCAGCCCCTATTACTTTTTTTTTACTTTTATTTTTGGGGTCACACCCGGTGATGCTCAGGGGTTACTCCTGGCTTTGCGCTCAGGAATTACTCCTGGCGGTGCTCAGGGACCATATGGGATGCCGGGGATCGAACCCGGGCCAGCACAGGACGGCCGCGTGTAAGGCAAACGCCCTACCCGGCTGGGCTATCGCTCCGACCCCTGAGTCCTCCTTTTTATTTTATTTATTTATTTATTTATTTATTTATTTATTTATTTATTTATTTATTTATTTTTTTGCTTTTTTGGGTCACACCCAGCGACGCTCGGGGGTTACTCCTGGCTCTGAACTCAGGAATTACTCCTGGCGGTGCTCGAGGGGACCATATGGGATGCCAGGGATCGAACCCTGGGTTGGCATGGGGCCGGCTGCGTGCAAGGCAAACGCCCTACCTGCTGGGCTATCGCTCTGGCCCCAGTCCTCCTTTTTAAAACAAGATTTCAATTCAGAGCAGGAGAAATAATACAGCAGGGAAAGTCTTGCACATGACTGACCCGATTTGATCCCTGGCACCCCAGATGGTCTCCCGAACCCCACCAGGAGTGAGCCCTGTGCCCGGAACCAGGAGTAAGTACAGAGCACCAAGACCAAAATAATTAGATAATTAAAGACTGAATATTTTCCGTTCTCAGGATGAAGATAGCACAGAAGTTAAGGCGCTTGCATTGCATGCAGTGGGCTGTGTTTTGGTCCCCAACACCACACATGCCCCCAAGCCCCACTGGGAGTCATCCCTGACCACAGAGCCAGGAGGTAGCCCCTGAGCATTGGCTGTGTGGCCCAAAACAACCCCCAACACACACACCCCAAAACTAAAAGGGGCCACAGACATAAATCCAAGGACTGGAGACCAGGCCTGGCCCCTCAGCGGTGCCCAGCACAGGCCCAGAGTCTCCAAGACAAAACAAGTCACCGGTCCAGTTGGGGTCCAGAGCCACAGCACAGCGGCTAAGGCCTTTGCCTCGCCCGCGGCCAACCCATGTTCCATTCCCGGCACCACAAAGGGACCCCTGAGCATTGCCAGGTGTGCGTCCCTCCCCAAACTAAAACAGCACAAAACAAACAACTCCAGCTGCAGCGCGGTGGACACCGGGGACCCAGCTGCGGCTCCGAGGAAGGTCAGCCTGCCGGGGCTGTCCCTGGGCAGCCGGTGTCCGCCTCCCCCGCTCACCTGGGCGCCGCCCGCGTCCCCGGGTGCCCCGCCCACATTCCAGCGCCGCCGCCGCGATGCAGGACGCTGCGGGCGCGGAGGCTCCGGCCGGGGGCGCGGGCCGTCAAGGTGGTCCTGGTGGGCGACGGCGGCTGCGGGGAAGACGTCGCTGCTCATGGTCTTCGCGGCAGGGGCCTTCCCCGAGGTGAGTGCGGGCGCCGGGCTCCGGACTCGGCTGCCCCGGGAGGGACGCCCCCAAGTTAACGCGCCTCCCGGACCCCAGCAGTGGCACTTTTTGGGCTGGGGGGTCCCCCCGCATGTCAGCCCGCCGGCCCTTCGCGGATCCCCCGGGGGCGACAGCCCACTCGGTCCCGGCACCCTCTGCTGCTGTGGCCCCGGGCAGCCCCCACCCCTCTCTGGGAGGGTTGCACAGCCCCTCAGGAATCAGGGCGCCTCCCCAGTCGCCATGTGGGGTCTGGGGGCTGCTAGTGAGAAGTTTGGGGTTGGCTCTGATGCTGCCACGGGAAGGGCTCCCGGAAAACTTGTGGACAGTAGTCATTCTCAGGCTCACCCCTGCTGCCCAAGCCCTGCCCCCCCCACGTAGCCCCAGGGACCTGCCTTAAGGGCACTTGGGTCCCTGAATGAGAACTGGGAGGTCCTCAAAAACCTGCTGGGTCTCTCTCCTACCTGGAATGGAGGGACCCCTGGGGAGGCCTCCCCACCCACTTGGCCCCCTGGGGTGGGCCTCCGGCTCACTGACTCCTCAGGGTCTCCACGAAGCTCCAGGCCCGAGTCTGACCCCCCCATGCGCCCCAGCCCTTGGGTTTGGGGTTGCCCATGGCCAGGCCAGCCGCAGGGTCTGGGCAGTGTGGACAGCCCAGTGGAGGAAGCTGTGTCCAGGCCGGTGACGCTGTGGTCGGGCGGGGAGGGGTGACCTGGCTTTCCACTGCCTCCACCCGAGCCGATTCCTGTGGTTTGTGGCTCTGACATCACCTTCCCAGGCGGGTCACATTGTTTAAGTTTGGGGGTGCGGGGTTTCCCGGCCCCCAGATGCTGTCCGTGGGAACCCAACAATTATGGTGCGAGAGTGGAGCAGCATCACCAGGCCGGGCCTTGGTGGGAGGGAGAGGGCAGACCCGGCAAGGAAGGGGGAGGCCTGCCACCAGCGCGGGGTGCTTGTTCAGCCTCACAGGCTCTGGGCATCTCCCTGGCTGACAGCCCCGGCAGGGCCTGTCCACTGTGAATCCCCTCAGCCTCTCACTTTAATGACACTACCAAGAGGGGTGACAATGCCCCCGGGGGCACCCTACAGGGGAGTGAGGAACCCCAGCTGTGTGGGGGCTGTGTCTGTTCACAGAGAGGAGGCGGCCTGGGGGCTGGAGGGATAGTACAGTGGGTAGCACGCTTGCAGTCGGCAAAACCAGGCTCATTCCCTGGTACCCCATATAGTCCCCGAGCCCCACCAGGAGTAAGCCCTGAACACTGCTGAGTGTAGCCCCAAACATCCCCCCCAAAATAGGGGGTGTCCTTCTAAGGTCAATGGGCCGAGCGATAGCCCAGCGGGTAGGGCGTTTGCCTTACACGCGCCGGCCTGTGCCAGCCCAGATTCTATCCCTGGCATCCCATATGGTCCCCGAGCACCGCCAGGAGTAATTCCTGAGTGCAGAGCCAGGAGAAACCCCTGAGCGTCGCCAGGTGTGACCCAAAAAGCAAAAAAAAAAAAAAAAAAGGGGGTGTCCTTCTAAGAAAGCTTTCTTCTAAGAAAGCTGGCCCATGGGGTAAGGCATTTTACGTCTGGGGACACCAGCGGGATCCCGGCAGCCCAGGCCCCCACCCAGACTCCCTGTGGACACACACGTGCTTCGGTTTTCTTTTAAGATGATCGATTTCAGGGCTGGAGCAACAGTGCAGCAGGGGAGGGCGTCTGCCTTGCACACGGCTGACCCGGGTTCAATCCCGGCATCCCATAGGGTCCCCTGAGCACCGCCAGGAGTGATTCCTGAGTGCAGAGCCAGGAGCAGCCTGAGCAACGCTGTGTGTGGCCTAAAAACTAAAAGTTACATTTCCAAGGGAGCAGTAAGTGACTCTTATGTAGGCCGAAAAAGTTCGGGGGCCTCTGTTTTATTTGGAGGAAGCCGTCGAGACAGCTCCACCTCTGGGGTCCGCATGCCGTGTGCACCCTGATCCGCCTGGCCTGCAGGGCCCCAGGTACTACCAGGGGGCAGCTATTGCCTTGTATGCAATAGCCAGGTTCAATCCCCAGCACCCCAGAGTCCCTCCAGCCCTGTCAGGAGTGATCCCTGAGCACAGAGCCAGGAGCAAACCCTGAGCGAGGGGGATGTGTCTCCACCCCACCCAACCCCCACTCCAAAGAGAATAGACCCACTCCAGACCGGTATGACAGGACAGTGGGTAGGATCCTTGCCTTACACACGAGAC
>JAJIBD010017697.1:0-11671 GCA_021461705.1 Cryptotis parvus
CTCTGCCCAACCTGCTTGGCTGAATATCATTTTTTAAAAAATTTTTGGGTCACACCCTGCAATGCTCAGAGGTTTCTCCTGGCTCTGCACTCAGGGATTACTCCTAGCGGTGCTCGAGGGACCATATGGGATGCCGGGGATCGAACCAGGGCCAGCATGGGCCAGCCGCGTGCAAGGCAAATGCCCAAGGCAAATGCTGCTGGACTATCGCCCGGCCCCTTGGCTGAATATCTTTGGGGGTGGGACCCTGAGTACTCCCTGCCCCTCAAAACCATAGAAAAGTGACTGGGAAAGTCAATTTTTGCATCCACACTCTCCTTTTTAATTCTCAGATCAACGCTGTGAAATTGGTTGCATTATTCTCATGAACTCTGGAAGTAAAAGAAGTTTAGGGAGATTGAACAGGGAGGAAAGGCCCAGGTCTGACTTCAGATAACCAACCGTGGCTTGATTTTCAGGGCTGTTAGTGGTGCTTGTTACAATTTACATACACTTGTGGTCTCTAGAAGTTACTTTCCTCTAGGATTTGGGGAAGTGGCTTCAGAGAAAGTGCAGCTAGGGAAGAGGCCCCTGTAGCAGGGGTTAAAAGAGGTGGCAGAATGGAATACAGGTGTGTTGTGTGTGTGTTTGTGTGTGTGTGTGAGTGCATAAAGGATTGAGGGGAAGTAGAAGACTCCTGAGTTTTACCTTTTATTTTTGGCATTCTGGATCACACCTGGCAATGCTCAGGGCTTATGCCTGGCTCTGCGCTCAGGAATCACTCCTAGCAGTGTTTAGGAACCATATGGGATGCCAAGGATCGAACCCGGTCGTCCACATACAAGGCAAACACCTTACCCTCTGTGCTATTGCTCCAGCCCCTTTCCTTAGCTTTAGTCTGCATGATTCTAGGCCTTGAATCCTTGCTGGGATGTTACTGATCATGGGGACGGTCGGATGACTCCAGTTTCTCAGTCATAAGCATTCAAAAGCTCCAGAGCAGTGATGGCCACAGTGTGTGACTACATCGGTGGGATCAGTAGCACCCGAAATGTGGCGGAAATGAAATTCTCAGGCCTTCCAGAAGGCCTGCTGAATCAGGAACTATAAGGCGGGCGTGGTGGGCTGTGTAAAAGGACCCTGGAGAGGATTCTTATATACGATCATGTCTGGGAAGCACCAGTAGAACACAGAGACCTGCTGAAACCCAGTGTGCAGCTAACCAGGGAACAGGTAGGGTCTGTTTTTAGTGGTTGGAGGAACCAGTGGTAGAGGATAATCCTTTCATGGATAAGCCCCTGAACTTGACCCCTAAGCTGGCAATCAGGAGTGAGGTGGGAAGTGGGGTAAGATGTTAGAATCTGGTAATGAGGGACCGGGAGCGATAGCACAGTGGGTAGGGCGTTTGCCTTGCATGTGGCCGAACCCGGTTTGATCCCTGGCATCCCATATGGTCCCCGAGCACTGCCAGGAGTAATTCCTGAGCAAAGAGCCAGGAGTAACCCCTGAGCATCGCGGGTGTGACCCCACCCCTAAAAAAATTCTAGTAATGAGTAGAGTTACCCTCCCCAAATAGGGCTTCCCAAGCAAGGTGCTCCAAGTGTGGGTTCATATGAGAGGCACAGGCGGTTGCTTGCTTGCTTGCTTGCTTGCTTGCTTGCTTGCTTGCTTGCTTGCTTTCCTAGGGGAGGGGAGAAAACACCTGACTGTGCTCAGGTCTTACTACCTTTTACTCAGGAATCACTCCTGGAGGTGATAGAAGGTCCACATGAGATGTCAGGTTAGTTGTGCACAGGTAAGCATTTTACCTGCTCTTCTCTTCTCTCTCACTCTCTCTCTCTCTGACTCTGTGTCTGTCTGTTTCTGTCTCTGTGTCTGTCTCTGGCTGTCTGTCTGTCTGTCTGTCTGTCTCCTCTCCCTGATAGTTGTATTTTTTTTAAGGGATCCCTCTGAGAAGTGTATTTTTTTGGAGCAACCACACCTGGAGATGTTTGGGAGACACTCCCAGAGGTGGTCAGGGAATCATGCACCGCCAGGGACCAAATCCAGGGCCCGAACATGCAAAGTGTGTGCTCCACGCTTTTGAATCATGTCGGGTGTATTTTTGAGGGAGCTTGATTCTAATAGAGTTTATTTAGATTAGCACTTTATTCACAGTGACAGGGTGATTCCTACAGGGAGAGGAAATCACAGATTTGGAAAGACCTTTTGATTTTGTCTTTTGATGAGAAGGGGTCATCAGAAAAAGGACATGAGTAATAATTAAGGTACATTTAGTATGTGTCAGGTTCTGCATTAAGAGTCTTGCAAATATTGTCTCATTTGACTCTCCCAAAAAGTACTTTACATAAAAAATTATCACCCCCATCTGATAGAAGTAGAGGCACAGAGAAATCAAATTGCCCATAATATAGCTTGGAAGTGCTGAAAGTAGATGGTGACTCAGGACCAGTGTAACCCGAACCCATGTGTTTCACACTTTTCTGTGCCTCTTTGCTTATAGAAATAGGAAGAATTAAAGACCAGTCCTTTATTCAGAAACCCATGGCTCATTAGTGACTTGAGAATCACACTGAAAATATTTACCCTGATGTTCAAGGCTTCTCACACTGTGAGTCTCACCATTGAACATCAAGATCTTTGCATTTAAGTTGGAGCAGGCCCAGGAACGAGGTGCTTGACTTGCACGTGCAAATTCTGAGTCAGACCCTGGCTCTGCATTTGGTTCCCTGAGCATCTGGGAGTCAAACAAACAAACAAACAAACAAACAAACAAACAAACAAACAAACAAGCAAGCAGACAGACAGAGACAAACAATCAACAGCTAAAACAACCCAAAAATGCCAAAGATTCCTCCACCTTTGTGGGGTGGGAATGGGGGGGCACATCCTGCAGTGCTCAGGGGCTTACTCCTCACTGTACTCGGGGATCACCCTGGTGGGCTTCAGGGGACCATGTGGAGTGCTGGAGATCAAGTGAGATTCTGCCAAGAGCCCTGCCTGCTGGAGTATTGCTCTGACCCCAGATCCTTCTACTTTTTTTTAAGGGTCTTCATTCATTCATTCATTCATTCATTCATTCATTCATCCATCCATTCATTCAATCATTCATTCATTCTTTTTTGCTCTTTTTGGGGCCACACCAGGCAATGATCAGGGGTTATTCCTGGCTCTGAACTCAGGAATTACTCCTGGCAGTGCTCAGGGGACCATATGGGGATGCCAGGGATCGAACTCAGGTTGGCCGCATGCAAGGCAAAAGCCCTACCCGCTGTGCTGTCACTCCGGTCCCCCTTCTACTTTTTGCCGCACAAATTCACTTCTTCATTTTTCTCTTCCCACACGCTTCCCACCTGCCTCCTAGCAATCCTCAGAGGACTCAGGCAGGTCTTCTAGAACCCCGGAAGACAATCCCAGTTCCACACAGGTGCTGACTGTACTGCCCACCCACCCCTAGGGTTGAGGTGTTAAGGACCTGCACTGCCTGGGTGGCAGAGCGGTGGCTGAGTGGTAGTTTTAATTGTCAGGGGAAGGGGAACTATAATCCAGCACGGAGGGAGTGAACAAAATCTCCAGAGCTGAGGACAAAGGAGCTGGGAGCGGAGACCTGGAGGGAGGTGGGAGACGGGGGGGGAGAAGGGGGGGCACAGCCTGAACTTCCAAAAATCTAGTGTGTCCCGCCCCCCAATCCCGCCAGGCCTCCCCTCATTGCTCAGGGACCCAGCGTCGCCCTCACCCCACCCCCCAGGCCTCCTCCACTGCTCTGGGCCTAGCTGAGCTGACAGTTGCTCTGTTGTGACTCCAGGGGGTTGGCTGCCGGCGCGACTCTCAGTCCGTGGCGGAGCGCGGAGGTGGCGGCGCTCGGGCGGTCACCCGCGTCCTGCCATTAGCATAAATCCCATTAGCGGCTCCGGCGTCGGGGCGCTGGGATCAGGCAGTGGGGGCGCACTGGCCCTGCAGCCCTTACCTCGCCGGTCGGGCGGGGCTCCCCAGGCTGAACGCGGGGACCCGGCCAGGACACTGCCTTCCCTACCCAGACATCTATGGTTCGGGAAGAAAGGGGGTGACTCACGGGCTCCTTAAATTCCCCCTCCTCTCTCTCTCTCTCTCTCTCTCTCTCTCTCTCTCTCTCTCTCTCTCTCTCTCACACACACACACACACACACACACATACACATACACACATTTCTTGGACTGGCGAGACTGGGAGGGCTGTGATGGTGCCCCCCCCCCGTACTATTTTTATTCATTTATGTTGAGGCAGCTTGGGCAGGTCTTAGGGGCCATATGTGGTGCTCTATGGAACCTGGTCAGCCTCGTGCAAGGCAAGCCCAGTCCCCACTGTACTTTCTCTCCAGCCCTTTATGCTGGTGCCCTTGGTGGCATCAGGGAAGTGTAGGAGGGACAGTGTGCCCAAACCCACCCACTGCTTGTGTTACACGGATTGGAGGGTGGGGTGGATTGAGTTTATCCCATTAACTCCCCTTAGCCCACTAAATGGCCACTTATTGGAGCTAGAAAGGCAAGAGGCTATGAAGGTAGAGGGGGATGCCTTTTCTTCTTCCTACAAGTTTCTAGGCTAGTAGGGAAAATCCAGAATATTTACTGAACACGTACCTTGTGCCAGGCATCATAGTTTACATGCAGGTCTCATTTATCTCTCCCGACAGTTCTAGGATATAGATATTACCTTCATTCATGGACGAGAGAGTAAAGGCATAGGTGTCTTGTGAAGGGCCATGAGGATGAGGCCAGGAAGAACCAGGATGGAAAAGAAAAGAGATGAGATGTATGTAAAGTGGGAGGTAGGTTTTCAGAGGAGTTAATGAATGACTCCAGGTCTTGGAGACCTACTTGAGTCAGCTTGAAAAGGCTTCAGCTGTCTAGGAGGGTCAGCGAAAATGTAGCCAGGTCTCTAGCAGACATGGTATGGGGGGATGCAATACCAGAGAGGCTGTGGACGGACAGTCATGCAGGAAACGGGGTCATGTGAGGAGAGTCTTGTTAAGAAATTTTTGCCTTTGGGGGCCTGAAGTAGTAGCACAAAGGGCAGGGTGTTTGCCTTGCACCAGCCAACACAGGTTCAATTTCTGGCATCCTGTATGGTCCCAGGAGCACCTCCAGGAGTAATTCCTGAGTGCAGAGTCAGGAGTAACACCCGAGCATCACAAGGTATGACCCAAAAAGCAAAATAAAAAAAAAACTGATGTGATTAAAAAGAAAAAAAAAAGATTTTTTTTTTTTTTTTTTCTTTGAGGTATGATTACAACTGTGTTCTTTCTAAAAGAATGGGGACTGGAGCAATAGTACAGCAGGTAGGGCCCTTGTCTTTTGCATACAACTGGGTTTAATCCCCAGAGTCTCATCTGGTCACCTGAGCACTGAAGTAGGAATTCGTGAGTGCAGAGCCAGGAAGAACCTCTGAGCATTGTTGGATGTAACCTCCCAAAACAAAACCAGAACAAAAGAATCAGGAGTCAGAGAGGTAGTACAGGGCTTATTTATTTATTTATTCATTTATTTATTACTATTCATTTATTTATTATTTATTACTGTTATTTATTATTTATTCATTTGTTCATTCATTCTATCTATCTATTTATCTATCTATCTATCTATTTGCTCATCTATCTATCTATCTATCTATCTATCTATCTATCTATCTATCTATCTATCTATCTATCTGCTTTTTGGGTCACACCCGCAATGTTCAGGGGTTAGTCCTGGCTCTGCACTGAGGAATTACTCCTGGCGGTGCTTGGGGGAACCATATGGGATGGCAGGGGATAGAACCTGGGTTGACTGTATGCGAGGCAAACGCCCTCCCCACTGTGCTATTGCTCTGGCCCCTAGTATAGGTTTTAAAGCACTTGCCTTGAATGTGGTCCAGGTTTAATTCTGGGACTACATGTGAGATGGCATATGAGCACCCCCAAGAGTGACCCCTGGGCACTGAGCAGGAATAATCCCTGAGCACCACTGGGTGTGCTCAGAAGCCTTCTCAAATGAATGAGTAAAAGACCATTGAGATGAAAGGAATGCAAGTGGTGAGGGCGTAGTTTTACTGGTGGTTTGAACTACACTGGAGGCGGGGAACTTGGGAAGGAGAAAAATGGGCACATGCAAGAGAAACTTGCAAGTCATGAAAGGGAGAGGGTAAAGCTGAGTCATTTTTCTCCATCTCCCTACTTGCCCCTCACTCCTCTCCTTTCCCCACCTAATCCTTTAATAAGGTTCACTTCACTCGTTGATTGCATGAATATCTTTCCCACCTGCCCTGTTTCCATCCCCAGTGCCATCGACACAATTCAATTTGGTCTCCCTAACAATAGAACAAGTCTCTAGCTTCAGATTTTTCTCTCTTCAAACCATCCTCCATGTCCCTTGAACATATGACCTATATACAAATCAAACCTAGAAAAAGCCAGCCCAAATGCTATTATCTTGTTGTAGTGTCTATAACAGAAATAAGCCCAATCCCGGTGTCCTTTTATTTGGGGTGGGGTGGGAGGCCTTCCAAACAGTGCTTATGGCCTAGGGCCACTTCTGCTGATATTCAGCTGACCAGACTGGACAGTTCAAACTTGGGCTCGGTGATATGGTATTGCCTTGGTTCAGGAGTGCTGGAGCACACCCAACCATACTCAGGGCCACCTGGGGTGCCAGGCAGCGACGGTGATCAGAGTAAATTCGAACCCTGACCCTTGAGGTGTTTTTCCAGATCACTAATACACTGCATAAATAGGCTTTGCTAGTTTCTTCTTCTCCTCTGGCCAAAGCCGCCCAAGAAACATCACACCCATAACCCCCGGCATTACCTACTTGTTGACATAAAGCTTCTTTTACAGTTCTAAACCTTCAGAAATGTTTGCTTGTATGTGTATTCAAAATACGTGTGACTCATTCCTGAAAGGTCATATGATCCTCTCTTTGCCAGGAATTGGCCACCCCCTGCTATCTGGTAAATTCCTAGTCACATTTCAGGTTCCAGCTCAGATATCAAACCTCCGTTGGTTTTACTAACAGTCCCACTCCCCAGATAGGATTAATTGCTTCCTCCTTTGTGCTTCTAAAGCACTTTACAGAAACAATATTTTCCCTTAATATTGACTTTAATATTAAGGTTACGTTAATAATCATAGATATGGGGCTAGAGCAACAGTACAGCAGGTAGAGATTTGCCTAGTATGTGGCCAACCTGGGTTCGATCCTCCAATCCCATATGTTCCCCTGAGTACTGCCAGGAGTAATTCCTGAGTGCAGAGCCAGGAGTAACCCCCTGAGCATCATCGGTGTGACCCAAAAAGCTTTAAAAAAATAGAATCACAGGTATGAGACTGTAGCGATACCCTACCTACACGGGTAGGGCTTTGCCTTGCATGTGGCCAACCTATATTTGAACTCTGGCATCCTATATGATCCCCAAGTAATTCCTGAGAAAAGAGCCAGGAGTAACCCCTGAACATCACTGGATGTGACCACCTCCACTGCCAAAAACAAACAAACAAAAACAAAAATAAGCAAAAAGAATCATAGGTATCACAGCAAATTAGTAACAAAGGTCCAAAAGCAATGTAGGGAGAACAAATACACACAATTGGGGCCGGTGAGATAGTTCAGCGGGTAGGGCATTTGCCTTGCACACAGCCGACCCTGGTTTGATCCCCGGCATCCCAAATGGTCCCCCGAGCACCGCCAGGAGTAATTCCTGAGTGCAGAGCCAGGAGTAACCCCTGAGCATTGCCGGTGTGACCCACAAAGAAAAAAAAATACACACAATTGAGTTGGGGGGAGGCCTTGGGGAAGTCTTGGGGTCCTTGGGAGAGTGAGGGAGTACAATGGTGATGGGTATAGTATTGAATTATGTGCATGAGAAACCATTATTAATAGCATCGTAAACTGCTGAATTTTAATTAAAAACAAAAGGATAGGGGGCGGGGGAGGCCCCCCCCCCCGGCCCCCCCCCCCCCCCAAAAAAAAAAAAAGAATCATGGTCATCTGAGGAGCCGCTGTCAGATGTGGTCAATGAATGAGTGTTTCTGACACACTGTGGGAGCAACCCCTGTTACCCCACAGCTCTGGGCACCACTGGGAATGTCACCCACCCCAAAATAAAGAAATACAGGACTGCTCCTGACTTTGATGGGTTGTTGGAGGATTAGATAATATAAGTACAATTAATATTTTATTTAACCTTCTGAATAATGTTGACATAAATCCTTTTTTTTTTTTTTTCTTTATTGGTCAAATGCTCAGGAGTTTCTCCCTGGCTCTGCATTCAGAATTACTCCTGGCAGTGCTCGGAGGACCATATGGGATGCTGGAGATCGAACCAAGGCCGGCACGGGCTGGTCCGTATGCAAGGCAACGCCCTACCCATTGGACTATCGCTCCGCCCCTATAAATCCTTTTTACAAGTTAAAAAAAAGCATACATTTTTATAGTGTTGGGGCTGGAGTGATAGTCCAGCGGGTAGGGCATTTGTCTTGGCGCGGCTGCCCCAGGTTCGACCCCCAGCATCCCATATGGTCCCCCGAGCACCGCCAGGAGTAATTCCTGAGTGCAGAGCTAGGAGTAACCCCTGATCATTGCTGGATGTGACCTAAAAGCTTTATATATATATGTATATATATATATATATATATATATATATATATAGAGAGAGAGAGAGTGTGTTCTTGTACCCTCTTGTTTGATGTAGGAATAGATCTGTGAGATGAAACCCATACTATGATTAGTTTTATAGCTAGAAGAAGTTAATTACAGAGGGTTAAAAAATAATAATGCATGGGGGTTTGAGTTCGAGTGGATACTTTGCATGTGGGAGACCCAGAGTTTGATCCCGAAACACATAGTTCTCCCTCAAATACTTCCAGAAGCAGTTCCCCTAGCATTGAGCTAGGAGTAGTACCTGAGCATCACTGAACAAAAACAATTTGTTTTGTGGGGGTGCACACCTGGTGATCCTCAGGGGTAACTTCTGGCTCTGCGTTCAAGAATTACTCCTGGCAGGGGGTGCTGGGGATCAAACCTGGCTTGGCCACATGAAGGACAAGCGTTCTACCTGTGTATTATCTCTCTGCCGCCCCACTACCTTTTTAAAAAATTAAATAAAGCAATAGTGCAAGTGGTTCAGTGGGATGCATAGGGCAAAAAAAGTGCTCCACTAGTATTTGTTTCAATGAAGAGTTAAATCAGGGACCTGAGCAGTAGCACAGCGGGTAGGGTGCTTGCCTTGCACGCCACCGATCCAGGTTCGATCTCCGGCATCCCATATGGTGGCCCGAACACCACCAGGAGTAACCCCTGAGCGTCACCAGGTGTGACCCAAAAAAGAAAATAAATTAAGTCAAGTTTTCTTTTCTTCTGTTTTCTGCAGGAAGGGGGCACACCTGGTGATAGTCAGGGAATACCTCATGTGGTGCTTGGTAGGGGTGAGTCAGTCCTAATAGTATTCAAGGAATATGGAATGCTGGGAATCACACCTAAAGCACATGCTCTATCCCTTTGAACTAACTCCCCATCCCTCTATTTATTTCATATATATTTTTTTCATTTTATTTTATTTATTTCCCCCACCCCAAATTTTATTACACCATTTTTGACATACAATTGAAAGATGCTCATGTAGAGTTTTGGTTCTACAGTGTTCCAACACCCATCCCTCCACCCAAACCCATCTCTCCCATCACCAATGTCCCCACCTCCCTCCCCCTCCCACACCTCAACTACTTGGTGGGTTCTGTATGTCATTTCTCTCCTCTTTATCTCTCCCTCCCGCCATCCCTCTATTTTTTATCCCTCTGTTTTTTCTTTTTGGGTCACACCTGGCAATGCTCAGAGGGTTACTCCTGGTTCTTCACTCAGGAACTACTCCTCGTGGTGCTTGGGGGGTAGCCATGTACCCCCAGGGATGCTGGGGATCTAACCCAGGTCAGCTGTGTGCAAGGCAAACCCTACCTGCTGTTCTATTGCTCTGTCCTTTAATTTTTATTTTGCTTTTTTGGGTTACACCGACAATGCTCAGGGCTTACTTCTGGCTCTGCACTCAGGAATTACTCCTAGTGATGCTCGGGGGACCATATGGGATGCCAGGGATTGAACCTGGGTCGGTCGCATGAAAGGCAAATGCCCTCCCCACTGTTATTGCTCCAGTCTCCCTTAAACTTTTTTATATTATTTTATTACACCATCGTTAGACATACAGTTACAAGATGCCCATGCTTGAGTTTTGGTTCTACAGTGTTTCAACACTCATCCCTCCACCCGTGCACATCTCCCATCATCTATGTCCCACCCCCCTCCCCCTCCCCAGCCCACCTCCATGAGGGGTTCTGTATCTCCTTTCTCTCTTTCTATCTCTCCATCCTGCCTACCTTTTCCACACATCGTGGAATGTAGCATATTCTAGGACATCATTGGTTCCACTAGTTTGATGGACCATGTCCAGACAGCGAAAAATGGTGACTATTGTGGTGGGCGAGTCTCATCCGGCTGCTTCCGGGCCCCCAGAGGTGATGGGCCAACACCCAAAACCCATCTGTCCTCCTGGGAGCCTCATGGTCAGCTGGGCTGGGAGAGCTGAATGCCAGCTCTCCCGGTTGCTTCTGAGTCTCTGCATGCTATCCTTAAACATTCTTAAATCTGAGAAACTCTATGATCTTTTCATTAAGTCACACTGCCTCTTGTGTGCTTTAGTCTTTTTTTTTTTTTTTTTTTTACCTTTTTTGGGTCACACCTGGCAATGCTCAGGGGTTTCTTCTGATTCTGCTCAGGAACTACTCCTGGTGGTGCTCGGGGACCATATGGATACCAGGGATTGAACCCGGTTGGCCACATGCAAGGCAAATGCCCTACCTGCTGTGCCATTGCTCCGGCCCCTGCTTTAGTCATCCCCCACCCAAATTACTTATTGAGTAGTGACTGCAATGAGGTATGGGCAGCCAACACAGAGGTGGCTGGGGTATGGGTGGAGAAAGCAGAGAAATTCAGAATGTGGGGATGGAGAAATAGTCCAGAGGCATAGGTTGACTGCCTGCAAGTGTCAACTTCAGAATTCAGTTTTCGGTGCCACCAAATGTGCCCAACATGATCCTGGTAGTTTTGCAGTTTCATGATTTGCTCTGTCGCAGCAGGCAATTTTGATCACTCCTCAGCCAGTTGTGTGTAAACACAAGAGTGGGGTCTCTCCCTCGACCAGCACAGCAACTGCACTAGCACTATGTGAGTGCCACAGCCTTCAGGAAATGGAGCCACAGGCAAGCAGCACAGCTAAAGAAGAGCAACCCTCCGTGACCACTATGGCTGAGTTGTGAGCACCGTGGCTGTATTGCAAGTGCTGTAACCTGATAAATGACCTCCAGGGGACATCATGTACCAGCCCCACAGTCTGCTCTGTGTGTGTGTGTGTGTGTGTGTGTGTGTGTGTGTGTGGGTCTTAGTGGACAGCAGGTAGGAAAGAGAGACCCTGTCATTGCAACATCAATAAAAAAGGGAAAGAGTGGTAGGAGTTAGATTTTCTTTTAAAGCAGAAAGTGATACAAGATTGTTAATGTAATAAGTATTTATCATCCGGGTGAAAAGAAAGAATGAAAACCCTGTATAAATGACAACAATGATGAGGCTGGAGGGACAGTACAGTGGTAGGGTGTTTGATCCCTGGAATCCCTGGATCTCTGGAATTCCGTGAGCC
>JAJIBD010017701.1:0-13551 GCA_021461705.1 Cryptotis parvus
GGTGTGACCACCCCCAAAAATAAAGGAGGGAGAGGTGCTGAAGAGATAGTCCAATGGCAGGGCGTTTGTGGCCTTGCATGTGGCCAACCTGGGTTCAATCCCTGGCATCCCATATGGTCCTCTGAGCACCAACCAGTAGTAATTCCTGAGTGCAGAGTTAGGAACAACCCCAAGTGGGTAGAGGAAGAAATACTGAAGTGTTTTTTTTTTTTTTTTTTTGGTTACACCCGGCAATGCTCAGGGGTTACTCCTGGCTCTGCACTCAGGAATTACTCCTGGCAGTGCTCAGGGTGCCATATGGGATGCCAAGGATCAAACCCAGGTTGGTCACATATAAGGCAAATGCCCTACCCGCTGTGCTATCGGCCCGCCTCAAAGTTAAAAAAAAAAGAAAGGGAGGGGAGGAGAAATTCTCATTGGTCTGAATGAAGGATTTTATCTCTATCTGGAGGATAGTTTGAGATGGCTCCCATTGTGCCAGCAGGGTGGAGCACAGAGGCAGGCAGAGGTGAGCATGGTGGAGCACAGAGGCAGAGGTGAGCATGGTGGAGCACAGAGGCGGAGGTGAGCATGGTGGAGCACAGAGGCAGGCAGAGGTGAGCATGGTGGAGCACAGAGGTGGAGGTGAGCATGGTGGAGCACAGAGGCAGAAATGAGCATGGTGGAGCATAGAGGCAGAGGTGAGCATGGTGGAGCACAGAGGCGGAGGTGAGCACGGTGGAGCACAGAGGCAGTGAGCATGGTGGAGCACAGAGGCGGAGGTGAGCATGGTGGAGCACAGAGGCGGAGGTGAGCACGGTGGAGCACAGAGGCGGAGGTGAGCACCTTGTCTGCACCTTCCCCTGGCTCCATCATTCTGCCAAGACTCTCCATCGCACCCTCCCGCCTAGTCCTGTGCGAGGTCACAGGCACCCACACAGAGGGAGAAAGACAGAGCGTGAACCACATACGTGAGTAAAACCCACAGGACGGAGGTGGGGCGGGGAAGCACAGTGAGTTCTCAGCCAAGTCCGTTACTTATTGTTTGGGCCACACCTGGCTGTGCTCAGGCTTCCTCCTGGCTGTGCTCACTCCTGGCCGTGCTCGGGGACCGTATGGGAGGCTGGAGATGGAATCTGGGTCAGCTGCCAGCAAGGCAAATGCCCTTCCTGCTGTTCTTTCTCTATGTCCCCAAATCTATTATTATGTGGGGTTTTTGTTTTTTTTTTTCACTCTCATCAAATGCCAGGGCAGCGATACTCTTTTTTTTTTTTGGCTTTTTGGGTCACACCCGGCAATGCTCAGGGGTTTCTCCTGGCTCTGCACTCAGGAGTTACTCCTGGTGGTGCTCGGGGGACCATATGGGATGCTGGGGATCGAACCCGGCCGGCACAGGCCGGCCGCGTGCAAGGAAGCACCCTACCCGCTGGGCTATCACTCCGCCCCAGCGATACTCTTTCCTTTCTGCCAGACTCCTCATGCCTGGAACCCAGACGTGGCCCAGGGAGAAATAAGTGATCAGGGATGAGGCCGTGTTTAAGCAGTGGGGTTCAGTTCAGACATGAGGCCATTTCCCTTTGGTGGCACCATTAGAGCTTTCGAAGATGACCTCTGAAGAAACCCATTTCAGTAGGACAACTCAGCTTTCACCAAATATGCCCATTACTGAGTCCTGGAGTCCATCGGCTGACTCTACCTCAGCTCCAGGTCATGCAGGGACTCACGGACCTAGAGGTGGGTCCTGGGAGGAGGGTGAACTCGCTCTTCAGTAGCCGAACCTGGGAGTGCTCCCTGGAGCACTCCCCACTACTAGGATTTGCCCTTCTCAGACTTCCTTTCACTCTTCCCCCAAACCTTGCTGGATTATTGGCTCCCAGAATCTGCCCAGCCTTACTCTGTTGCTACAAATGCTACACCCTGATTGCTGACTCTGGTAATGACTGCTTGCCAGCGCTCAAATTGCAGTTGGACCTTTTAGAGTAACTCACGCTGACCTGTGTTCGGGTCAGTAATGCTTATTAAATCTTGGATCTTTCTGGCTTTGTGTAATATTGTACCTAAGTGGATGTGCTTAACTTTACTGTGTCCTAGTGGACAGCATATAGATTTCCTAAGCCTTATGGGAAAGTTGGCAACCTTGACTCAGAAGCCAAATGCTGAGTTTAGGAACATTGAAAAAAGTTAGAAATTGGGCCAGAATGAGAACCTTTAGATGCTTTTTTTTTGGGGGGTGGTCACACCCAGCCATGGTCAGGGGTTACTCCTGGCTCTGGACTCAGGAATTGGTCCTGGCGGTGCTTGGGGGACCATATGGGACGCTGGGGATTGAACCCAGGTCAGCCGCATGCAAGGCAAATGCCCTACCAAGTGTGCTATCTCTTCGTTCCCACCTTTTTAGATCCTATTTCATCTGAAATATAGTCATCAACAAGCCTTCATTCTTAAATAAAATGTTTAATAAAATACTGCACACATGTTTTTCTTTTCAAATGTTCTAACCAGAATGCTGGGTGTTAATGATAATACACAGTATACTATATCATTGGTAACAAAAACAAGGACTCTCAAATAAATAGATGGCTCACTTGTTAAAAAAGGATATTTCTGCAAGTCAGTTGAGATCGGAGAGCAGGCAAGGAGTTGGCTTTTTAGTCTAAAAATGTGTCTTTGGTGGCTTGGGCTAGAGGAAGGAGGTTTATCTACCCTGCAGGAGTCAAAGGCCAGAGGAAGGAGACTTATCTACCCTGCAGGAGTCAAAAGGAACATTGGAGTGACCTTCTGAAGAAAGGAATCCTTGCCTCTTCTTGCCATTCTGTCCAAATAGTTCAGAGCTTAATCAATACACAAAAAATGTCACCTTGGAATCATTTTTCAGCCTCCGAGATAAGTACGGGGAGAATAGAAAATTCTGGAGAAAGCAGAGCTTGGCTCGAAAGAGGAGTACTAGGGACGTAGGAACATAGCTCAGTGGTAGAGCATATGTCTGACATGTGTTGGTCCCTGGGGCTGGGATCGGTCCTTCCTACACACATGCACACACACACACACACACACACACACACAAGATCTAGTGGGATGAGGATGTGGAGAAGCTAGCTGGGTCTGACTGTTCTGGCAATGTCTATGTCGCGGAAGGTATTTGGACATACAACGCCCTTGGATGTGTCACAGAGAAAGACCAGAAACAGAACTGCCCCACCAGCCTCCTCTTTGGTCCCCACTCTCGGGGTTCCTTCCCTAAACATTCAAATAGAAGCCAACCAGGTATTGCTTGACATGCAATTTTCATGAGGTAAAAGGTACTCGGAATCCTCTACCCATTCTTCCCCCACCCCAACCCCACTGCTCCTGTTCCTTTTCCCAGTATGGGACAGCAAAGGGTGAAAGTTCTTAGGTGGATTTCCCAGAGCGGGACTGTGAGCAAGTCCTTCCTGGGAGGCTCGTTTTGGCCTCTGACAGAACAAGCCAGTCTTCATAGGGAAGCCCAGATGGACCCACCTTCCAGCAAATGAGCCTTCTCTTTGACAAACTCACTCCCCACCAAACATCACCTCGCGCAATTAGAACCACGAAGGCGGAAAGGGGGTCATTTGTGCTGACTCTGGCATCGCTGGTCAACCTGGGCAGGAAGAAGAGCCCAGCCTCCCCCTCTACCAACACCCGTTCTTGACACAGTCCTCGACGTGGAATCCTGAAAACTCCACTTTCCTTACAAAGACTTCTTGTCCGACGAGCCCAGGACCGGGAGAGACAGTAAGGGGATGAGGCCTCACGGAGGCCAGCGGCACTGTGGCGCTCTTGCAGAAAGACAGGACGTAGAAGATCAGCTCGACTTGGGATGGGGGCTTCAAGGAGTCAAAGAGATGCAGGAAGATTAGGGAGACCCCGATGCAGCTGAGGCGGAAGGGCAGCCACTTGCTGAGTTTGCCCTTGCAGCTCTCCTTGTAGAGGCCCGAGTTGAGAGCCAGGCCCAGGCCAAAGAGGGTGCCCAGGTTCTTGAGGAGGCTGGCAAAGGGCGTGGTGTCAATGTGCACCCATTCCGGCCGCTCACACCATTTCTTGGCTTTCTGGAGCGTCCACAGGAGGTCCACACCCAGCGCCTTGAGCAGCAGGTAGAATCCAATGGCAAAACTGAACAGGAAGAAGGTGATGAGAAAATACTTCTTGAGACTTGCGTTGTAGATGCTCTGGATGTGGCGGAAGGTCTCAGCAACAGCGATACCTGAGTGGCGGGAAGAGTGACTGTGAGGAAGAGGGAAGATCGGGGCGGCAGCTCCACAGGGGCTTGGAGCTGTGGGTGACGTTTGTCTTATCATCGCGGCATTTAGTCCCACACACCAGGGGCCAAGCTCGCCTGGTTTCTTCCCATTCGTGATTCCAGCTGGTATCTTTCAGATTCTTCTTTTCTTTTTTGTTGTTTTTTTTTTTTTTGGGTCACACCCGGCAATGCTCAGGGGTTACTCCTGGCTCTGTGCTCAGGAATTACTCTTGGCGGTGCTCAAGGGACCATATGGGATGCCGGGGATCTAACCTGGGCCAGCATAGGCTGGCGGCGCAAGGGCAAACGCCCTACCGGCTTGGCTATCGCTCCGGCCCCAGGAGTAATTCTTGAGTGCCAAGGAGTAACTTCTGAGCATTGCCAGGTGTGACCCAAAAAAAACCAAACAAAACAAAAAGTATGGTGATTTCCAGCTCAGATGACTGTGTACCTTCCTCTGAGGCGTTGCCGCCACACCTAGTTGCTGATCTGGGCTGTGCTAATAGAAATGAATCATTTCCAATCACCTACCCCTGACTTTCAGCCCACTGAAAGGCTAACAGCTGTGACTGCACTCAGAACAGGGTTGGAATGCTGGGCTGGGATCCAGGCAGGGAGGGGTGAGACAGGCAGGGAGGGGTGAGGCAGGCAGGGAGGAAGGGAGCAGGAGGGATGCAGGTACCTGACAAAACTCCAGCGACGACCTGGTGGGGGAAAATGAGCACCGAGGTAGATTCGAGACAGACAGACATTCAGCTGCACGGCCCAGAATCCCAGCCACAAAAGGACATTCAAGCACCTGGAATGGAAGAGGCGGTGACAGCAGAGGCCAGGCAGATGCTCTGCAGAGAGCACTGTGTGGGGAGTCTGGCCAGGCAGATGCTCTGCAGAGAGCACTGTGTGGGGAGTCTGGCCAGGCAGATGCTCTGCAGAGAGCACTGTGTGGGGAGTCTGGCCAGGCAGATGGCTCTGCAGAGAGCACTGTGTGGGGAGTCTGGCCAGGCAGATGCTCTGCAGAGAGCACTGTGTGGGGAGTCTGGCCAGGCAGATGCTCTGCAGAGAGCACTGTGTGGGGAGTCTGGCCAGGCAGATGGCTCTGCAGAGAGCACTGTGTGGGGAGTCTGGCCAGGCAGATGGCTCTGCAGAGAGCACTGTGTGGGGAGTCTGGCCAGGCAGATGCTCTGCAGAGAGCACTGTGTGGGGAGTCTGGCCAGGCAGATGCTCTGCAGAGAGCACTGTGTGGGGAGTCTGGCCAGGCAGATGGCTCTGCAGAGAGCACTGTGTGGGGAGTCTGGCAAACTGAGGTGCCTCCACGGAATTTCCCCAAACTTGAGCTCCCCCTCCACCAAAAGAGTTCAAGTACTTGTGACAAGTGGCAGATTCTTGAATATGTGAAATTTGCTTTACTATTTTTGTCCTTTTTTTTTTTTTTTTGCTTTTTTGGGTCACACCCGGCGATGCTCAGGGGTTGCTCCTGGCTCTGCACTCAGGAATTACTCCTGGCGGTGCTCAGGGGACCATATGGGATGCCGGGGATCGAACCCCGGGCCGGCGCAGGCCGGCCGCGTGTAAGGGCAAACGCCCTACCCGCTGGGCTATCGCTCCGGCCCCAATTTTTTTTTTGTCCTTATTATCTTTGTCACTGTGGGGAGGGTGGAGAGAGGGCAACTGCTCTTCCTATGGGGAATCCATCACCCTCCAGATGGCGTCTGTGCGGCAACAAAGAATTCTGCGCACATAGAGGCGGCCAGAACGGCCTGTGCTTCTCTGGTTATGGTGTTAGAGCCGTCTTGGCCCTCACATAGGGGAGACTACCACTCAGTCACACCTCCGGCCTCTGTTTTCTTTTCTTCCTTTTTAATTTATTATTATTGTTATTGTTATTATTATTATAATTATTTTAATGTATCTGAAGCCCTTTAGAGAAAAGCCCTGCTGTCTAATGTCTAAATGCAGGGAATTTATTACAGTTAACTACAATTCATCAGGTGATGTGATACTCTGCAGCCATCGAAATATAGTAAGGTAAATAGCTCAGTGGTAGGATACCTGGCTTGTATGTGTGAGACCCTGGATTGATTCCCTATCTGGAAAGGAAAGAGAGGAAGAAGGAAGGAAGGAAGGAAGGAAGGAAGGAAGGAAGGAAGGAAGGAAGGAAGGAAGGAAGATAGGGAGGGAAGGGAGGGAGGGAGGAAGGAAGGAAGGAAGGAAAGAAGGAAGGAAGGGAGGGAGGGAGGAAGGAAGGAAGGAAAGAAGGAAGGAAGGGAGGAAGGGAGGGAGGGAGGAAGGAAGAAAGATAGGGAGGGAAGGGGGAGGAAGGAAGGAAGGGAGGGAGAGGAGGGAGGAAGGAAGGAAGGAAGATAGGAAGGAAGGAAGGAAGGAAAGAAGGAAGGGAGGAAGGGAGAGAGGGAGAAAGGAAGGAAGGAAGGAAGGAAGGAGGGAGGGAGGGAGGAAGGAAGGAAGGAAAGAAGGAAGGAAGGGAGGGAGGGAGGAAGGAAGGAAGGAAAGAAGGAAGGAAGGAGGGGAGGGAGGGAGGGAGGAAGGAAGGAAGGAAGGAAGGAAGGAAGGAGGGAGGGAGGGAGGGAGGGAGGGAAGGGAGGGAGGGAGGGAGGGAGGGAGGAAGGAGAGGGGAGGGAGGGAGGAGGAGGGAGGAAGGAAGGAAAGAGAGGGAGGGAGGAAGGAAGGAAGGAGGGAGGGAGGGGGAGAAAAGGGAGGGAGGAAGGGAGGGAGGAAGGAGGGAGGGAGGAAGGGAGGAAGGGAGGAAGGGAGGAAGGAAGGAAGGGAGGAAGGGAGGAAGGAAGGAAGATAGGGAGGGAGGGAGGAAACCAGGGAGGGAGGAAGGAAGGAAGATAGGGAGGGAAGGGGGAGGACGGAAGTAAGTAAGGGAGGGAGGGAGGAAACCAGGGAGGGAGGAAGGAAGGAAGAGAGGAGGGAGGGAGGAAACCAGGGAGGGAGGAAGGAAGGAAGATAGGGAGGGAAGGGGAGGAAGGAAGGAAGGGAGGGAGGGAGGAAGGAAGGAATATAGGACGGAAGGAAGGAAGGAAAGAAGAAAGGAAGGGAGGAAGGGAGAGAGGGGGAAGGAAGGAAGGAAGGGAGGAAGGAAGGAAGGGATGGAGGGAGGAAGGAAGGGATGAAGGAAGGAAGGGGGGGAGGAAGGAAGGAAGGAAGGGAGGGAGGAAGGAAGGGAGGAAGGAAGGAAGGAAGGGAGGAAGGAAGGAAGGGAGGAAGGGAGGGAGGGAGGGAGGGATGGAGGAAGGAAGGAAGGGATGGAGGAAGGAAGGAAGGAAGGGATGAAGGGAGGAAGGAAGGGAGGGAGGGAGGGAAGGAGGGAGGAAGGAGAAAACCAGCTTCCTGTTTCCATCTAGATGGGGCACCTCTAGGCTGGCCACAGACGTGGGCTTTGTGCTTCCCCTGCCACTTCCTCACTACTCGAGGACTCTTTCCTGGGTGGGCCTTGCTGTGTCTGTACAGTCAGGAGCTGCACTGTGGTTCCTTCAGTCCTTACGTTGTGCGGCTCTTGGGTTCAGTCTCAGCAGAAATGCTGCCGCGCCCATAGGACCAGCCCAGGAGCTGGACGGGTGAGGGGCAGGTGAGGAGATGAGAGCTGCCGAGAGCCACCGTTGGCCTCAACCACCAGAGTCAGGGTCTTACCGAAACGTGTATGTTGGCTTTTTCTTGCCCTTCAAGAGAGAGAGGGCAGACGTGACCATCACATAATATACACCAGCTGCTCCCATGGCATGGCCGGAGGGGACTTCCCTGAAGGGCAAGGAAGAGATGGAAGAATGAGATGAGGGTGGAAAGGGTCCTTCTGGGAGACGTCACGCACCCGCCATCCACTCACGCGCCCATTTAGTTTTTTTTTTTTTGCCTTTTTTTGGGTCACACCCGGCAATGCTCAGGGATTACTCCTGGCTCTGCACCCAGGAACCACTCCTGGTGGTGCTCGGGGGACCATATGGGATGCCGGGATCGAACCCAGGCCGGCAGAGGCCGGCCGCGTGCAAGACAAACGCCCTATCCACTGGGCTATTGCTCCGGCCCCGCGCCCATTTAGTTTTGCCTAAATTTAGACAGCCCATTTAGACTGCCTTCCCGCCTTCTCCTCCCTTCTCCCCTTTTTTCCTTCCTCCTCTTCCTTCTCCTCTTCTAAAGTGTCATACAATGTTCTATTTGTTTCCCTAAATATTATGATTTTTGTGTATTGTGCACCACGGTGCCTATGGCCGTTGGCTCCTGAGGGCTAAGGATCTGCCCTTGAGTCCCAAAGCTGGTCCAGCAGTGCCTAGAAACACTGTTTGCTGCTGAGAAACATCTGAGTGAATTAATATGAACTTAAGTTAATAAGCTGTCAACCAGGGCATGGGAAAATGGGTCATTAGAAGTCACGCTCCCACCTGAGGGTCAGGAATAGGATCCCCAGATGCCAGCACTGAGACCTAAAAGTGAGCTAAGGGACCGGATCCTCTCGTTACCACTGAAATACGGGGCCAAAGCCATAGCACAGCGGGTAGGGCGTTTGCCTTGCATGCCGCTGACCCAGGTTCGATCTCCGGCATCCCATATGGTCCCCCGAGCACTGTCAAGAGTAATTCCTGAGTGCAGAGCCAGGAGTAAAGGCTGAGCAACACCGGGCATGACCCACAAGGCAAAAACAAACAAACTGAAATATGGAATCTATTCTTAGGCTGGGCAGTCCTATCCGGCAGATGGACTAGTCACTTGGAAGGGCCCAGACCAGGCCCCTGGGAGGCACTTCAGGGGTTCAGGTCTTCCTGCTTTTCTCTCCCAGGACAAGAAGCCATGGGCAAGTCATTCTATCATGAGCCGTTTGCCCATGACGGTGCCCTTTATCCCCGCCCCTCTCTCTCTCTCTCTCGGCACTTTAGTTTCTGGAAACATGGGGTAGATATCCCAAGTGGCATCACATGGTCTGCAGGAAGGACTGTGTGTGTGTGTGTGTGTGTGTGTGTGTGTGTGTGTGTGTGTGTGAGAGAGAGAGAGAGAGATGGAAGACCATGGCAAAAAGCTGGCGGCCACAGCTGTCCTCCTGTCCCCTAGAGACCGCTGTAGCCAATCTCACCTGGCCCCGTCTCACAGGTGACTGGAAACTGCTTTATCGGGGGCGGATGTGCTGCTGTAATATTTGGAGTCCAGAACCCACCAGTATGGCCGCTGGCCGAAGAGAATCCTATGGAAAAGCAGACGGAGTCTGGAGTTACTGGATGAACTCTCTGGCATGAAGCCCGCACCTTCGCGGAGGAGAGAGGAAAAGGGGCGAAAGATGTGAGGAAGAGGCCTGTGTGGTCCTTGACGGCAAATGGGAGGCTAGAGGGGCGGGGCGGCTGGGGGAGGCAGCCTCTATCTAAGTATTTTTATGGCACAGCCTCTAAGTATCTCAGAGTATTCCCATGTTTGACTAATTGCCGCATAGTGATCAGACCCAAGTTCCCGGAGTCCTATTACCAGCAAGCACAGGCCTTCTTTGGACACCCCAAGAAGAATTTTCCCTGCATGAAAGATGCATGAAGATGTGAACTTTACAATTTGAATGTTGCCACTTCAGGACTGGGGGAGTCTAGCGTCCCCTCTCCAAGTGTCCCCTGACACAGATCCATGAATGTACCCCAGATGCAGTTGCAGAGACAAGCCCCAGGGCCCCCTACACTCAGGCTTGCTCTCTGCTAGCTCAGACAAACGGTCTCGGCTGCTTGCTCCGGATTCTCGCCTCAGATGGTGAGGAACGCACTAGTTAAGGCTCTCAGCGTGGACACAGACGTCAGGGTCAGCCACTGCCTCCTGCTCCTTGCAGTGGTCGATCAGTTTTCTCATGATCCTGTTTTCTACCAACTCAGAGAATCCAGGGTTCTTTAATGAGATCAGATGTTCGAATAACCCTTTGTCTATTTTCTCTTTTTCCGTGCGAGGGAATGAATCCAGAGACACATACGGGTGAAGCACGTGATCTACTGTCCGCTGACATGCCCAGCCCTTATTTTTGCGTTCCTTTTTTAGAGTCATGCTGTTTAATAGGGGATGTTATAAACAAAACGACATAGGTTTTTCCAACAGAAGAATTCTCTTAATGGTCAATTTTTTAAAATTCTTTTTTGGGGAGCCTCACTCAGCAATGCTCAGGGCTTGCTCCTGGCTCTGGGCTGTGGATTGAACTCAGATCAGCCACTCGCAAAGGCAAGTGCCTTTCCCTCTGTTCTATCTCTTGACGCCATGATCGATTTTTTTTGGCTTGTTTGTTTATGAACAGAGAATGTTAGAGCTAGATGACGTGTTATTTTGTTTGCTTGTTCTCTTGTTTTGCTGTCAGGGACCAACCCAGGTTTCATGCATTCAGCGCACATATTTTGCCATTGGACCATATCCCTGGCCCCACAAGAGAGCTTATGAATGGTCTGACAGGGGCCGGAGCGATAGCACAGTGGGTAGGGCGTTTGCCTTACATGCAGCTGACCCGGGTTCAATCCTCGGCATCCCATATGGTACCCTAAGGACCACCAGGAGTAATTGCTGAGTGCAGAGCCAGGAATAACCCCTGATCATTGATGGCTGTAACCCAAAAAGAAAAAAAAAATGAATGGCCTGACAGGGCCGGAGTGATAGGTAGAGAGGGCATTTGCCTTGCACACAGCTGACCCAGGTTTGAAACCCAGCATCCGACATGGTCCTTCAAGCACTGCCAGGAGTAATTTTTTTCTTTTGAGTACACCTCTTCATTTCCTAGATAAGGAAACACTAATATACTAGTGTTAGCTGGTACTGCCTAACATCTGTCCAGCATTTGGGAATATTTTTTTATTTTTGAGTCACACCCAGCATTGCTTAGGGTTACTCCTGGCTCTGCGCTCAGGAATTACTCCTGGTGGTGCTCAGGGGACATATGGGATGCCGGGATTGAACCTGGGTCCGCCACATGCAAGGCAAATGCCCTACCCTTTGAACTATCACTCCAGCCTGCATTTGGGAACTTTTACAAATCTCCCTCTGCGGTAGATTAAAAGCCACTGAAATGGTAATACAGACATAGTAGAACTTGAACTGCTCAGGACCAGGGGTATAACTCAGCAGCAGAGTAACTGCCTTGCATGCGAGAGGCCCTGGGTACCTTCCTGGCACTGGTACTGCAAGAGGAAAACAAAACAACCTGAACTCAGCACTCAGCAAATACTAAAATTACGATTTTCCGACATCTCTTCTCAAACTAGCTCTGCTGAACTCAGACCGTAGTCTTGTCTGTCGCGGGGCTATAACTAAGCACAACACGCGGGCAGGTCACGGCCTGGCATGATCAGCGAAGCTGGAGAGCAAGGACAGGGCCAAGGTGGTTGCCCTGCACGCGGCCAGGCCCAGCCTGTTCCTGGCACCATATGATCCCAGAGCACTGCCGAGGTCACGTTTGAGCACAGAGCCAGGAATAGCACCCTAAACACTTGGGGTGTTGCCCTTCACTCCAAAAAATAAAATAAATGAAAAATAATATAAGTTCAGTGAAGGTTCCTATCACCATTGCTAAGGTTCCAGAGAGCCTAGATGTGTAGATTGTAAAACGGAGGCTCAGGAAGTTGCTTGATTTGTCCAAGGGAGGGGGTTTGAGCCTGGGGCCTGAGGCTCCTGCACAGCCTCCAGGTCTCCTCCACTACAGGTTTATTTTATTTTATTTTGTTTTTGCCACACCCAGTGGTGCTCAGGAGTTATTATTATTATTTTTTTTTGGCTGGCCTTCATTTTTTTTTGTCTTTTTTATATCACACCCAGCAATGCTCAGGGGTTACTCCTGGCTCTGCACTCAGGAATTACTCCCTGGTGGTGCTTGGGGACCATATGGGATGCTGGGAATCGAACCAGGGTTGGCTGCTTGCAAGGTAAACACCCTACCCACTGTGCTATCACTTTGGCCCCTGACCTTCACTTTTATTATTATTATTATTATTATTATTATTATCATCATCATCATCATCATCATCATCATTATCATTATCATTATTACTATTATTAGTTTTACGTTTTGGATCACACCCAGCAATGCTCAGGGGGTTACTCCTGGCTCTGCATTCAGGAATTACTCCTGGTGGTGCTCAGGGAACCATATGGGATGCTGGGGACAGAATCAGGTATGGGATGCAGGGGACAGAACCCAAGTCAGCAGCATGTAAGACCTTCACTTAAAAAATTTTTAATTCTAGGCCAGAGCGATAACCCAGCGAGTAGGGCTTTTTGCCTTGCACGCGGCCGGCCTGTGCTGGCCTGGGTCTCGCACCCCACATCCCATATGGTCCCCGAGCACTGCCAGGAGTAATTCCTGAGTGCAGAGCCAAGAGTAACCCCTGAGCATTGCCGGGTGTGACCCAAAAAAAAAAAAAAAAAAAAATTTAATTCTTGGGGCTGGAGCAATAGTCCAGTGGGTAGGGCATTTGACTTGCACGCAGCCAAGCCAGGTTCGATCCCGGCATCCTATATGATTCCTGAGCACCACCAGGAGTAATTCCTGGATGCAGAGCCAGGAGTAACCACTGAGCATTGCCAGGTGTGACACAAACAGCAAAAAAAAAAAAAAAAAAATTAAATTCTCTTTTAAGAGAATCAACAATGACAACAAAACCTTCACAGAGCAAATATTTTACATGAATGAAAGCATGCATATCTACTTCTTAATTAAGCAAAATAAACTTTAAGGCACAAGGTTTTTATTTAAAACTCTTTAAAGAATATGACAAAGGGGTTGGAGTGATATAGTACAGTGGTTAAAGGCACTTGCCCTGCATGCGGCCGACCCGGGTTCAATCCCTGGCATCTTATAGGGTCCCCGAGCACCGCCAGGAGTGATTCCTGAGGGCAGAGTCAGGAGTAAGCCCTGAGCATCTCCGGATGTGACTCAAAAAGCAAAAACAAAAAAAACACATTTCGTAACACTTCGATTGGTCTTGTTTTCCAAACTATTGGTAAAGGCCTAAATTTTGAAATCAAAAATTCGTCTTGGCAGGGTTTGGGGGACCACCTGGGAGCCAGGGACAGAACCTAGGCCAGCGCATGCAGAGCAAGCACCTGCCTGCTGTCCTGTTGCTCCAGTCCCACAACAGACTTTTAAATTACTCATCTGCTTCCTTTATCATACTTAATTTCCTTCTTCTATTAATTTTTTTTGTGTTGCACAGACATGGCAATGCTTAAGGGATACTCCTGATTCTGGGCTTAGGGGTTGTGCTGGTGGTGCTCAGGGGACCCTGAGGTACTGGGGAACCCCTGACCTCCTGCAGAAAGTAATGCACTCGGCCAGTCCGTTGAGCTGTAGTTTCAGCTTT
>JAJIBD010017705.1:0-10376 GCA_021461705.1 Cryptotis parvus
AGATGGGCACTGGTGGAGGGATGGGTGCTGGAACACTGTATGACCGAAACCCAAGTGTGAACATCTTTGTAACTGTATATCTTACGGTGGTATAATAAAATACTTATTAAAAAGAAATATCTTTATTATGGTATGTTGAAATTAATTTGCCAAGAGACTTTATAGGCAGTTGGTGCTGATAAAGCCTTCTGGATTGTTCTGTGCAGCCATTGAGTTTGGGTGTTGCTAAGCTGCCTCCCCTGTGTTCTGAGGGCAATGGGTGAGGTTCTGGTTTTGTATTTTTTTAGTGCCTCAACTTTGCCTTTTTTGCTTCAACTCTTGGGTTTTTCTTACCAAAGTCCTTCTACCTCCTCCAACCCCAGAGGGTATTAAACCTCTGTTAGCACCAGGCAAAGCAAGCATCATATTTACTGTACTACTTGGCCCCTTTGTCATCTTTTTATGCCAGAAGAGAAAGGTGGACTATAATAACAAACAGAAAAATCTCAATGAAACGAACACCTCACCAATAATACTCTGTACAATTAGATTATCATTCTGATTTGAAGCAATGATAGAAGGCAACAATCTGGGAATTCATAGTCTTGAAAACAGTTTTGCAAGCATTAAAACAGCTTTTTAAAAAAATTTTTAGAAGAAAAACAAACTTCTCAGAAGCTGCCATTGCCTGTGGCACTTCCTCCTGGTGCTTGCACTTGCCTCTCCTTGTTTAGAGTTTTTAGAGCTTGTACTTACTTATTCAGAGTTTTGATGTTTTCTTGATAGTGAATTAATAAACATTAATGTGTGAATTAAAAAAAAAAGATGACAAAGGTGGGGCCGGAGCGATAGCCCAGCGGGTAGGGCGCTTGCCTTGCACACGGCCGCGGTTCGATTCCCGGCATCCCATATGGTTCCCCGAAGCACCGCCAGGAGAAATTCCTGAGCAAAAAGCCAGGAGTAACCCCTGAGCATCGCCGGGTGTGACCCAAAAAAGAAAAAAGATGACAAAGGGGCCAAGTAGTACAGTAAATACTGTAATGATTGGTGAATTTGCCAGTTTGGTTTTTTTCTCTCTTTCTTGGTGTGGAATTTGTCAGTTTTGATGTACACCTACTATGCAGATAGAATTGAACTTTGAAACAGATTTTAAATGATTATCCTGTTTTGTTATTATTTTTCATCTAGAGTTTAGTTATGATCATTGGCAAGGACTTTCTTTTCCTCAAATTTATTTAGTCACCATGAAATTCATGATTGGGTTTCAGGCATACAATATTTCAACCTTGATCCCTTCACCAGTATCTACTTCCTTTCAGCAATGCTCCCTCTCCCCCATTTGCCTCCCTCCCCACCACCACAGCCCCCCACCCAGTCTGCTTCCAAGAGAGGTTGAAGAGACCTTAGATATTGTCCTGAGTTGAAGGCTTGATGAAGGTACCATCTTTTTTTTTTTTTGTGGTTGTCTTCTGCCACCTAGTGTCAATTTCTCTAGTGAGATTTCACTTGGAAATTGAGATTTCCGAGTGTTTTACAGACTTTTCCAGAGCAAAAACCTACTTAATTATGACTCCTGCTCTTTTTGCACTGAAAGTCCTTGAGAGTAGATGTGAGCACACTTCGAATGACTGAGTGTGATGGTTACTGCATGTTCCCTTTTGTTTTGTTTTATTTTTTGTTTTTGACCCACACAGGAATGCTCAGGTCTTACTGCTGACTACATTCAGGGATCACTCAGGATGAGGCTCAGAATCCAGGTCTGCTGCCTGCAAGGCTAGCATCCTACTCACTGTATTATCTCTTCGGCCCCTAAAACATTCTTTCCTCAACACTGTTGTGGGTTTCAGTCACCAGCTAGGAGTCAGGTTCCCTGACTCTCTTCAGCTCTTTACCCTTCCACAAGCACAGTAAAATGAGATTGGTAGCTCATTAGTTGTTTTCTAAAGAAGAAATTCCTCTGGGACCCTCTTCCTTGTTGCACTTATAAAACGGAAAGCTATTTAAGTACACTACTTTTGTTTTGAGGTCCCCTTTTTCCCATCTCCACTGTCCCCTCCAAGGCCTAATTCTTTGAATATATTTAAACTAAATTGTTCTGACTAGTAGAACAGTGGAGAAAAGAATGAACAGTAGTTACTGCTGCATTTGTGACTAATTTTTATTATGTTCTCTCTGTACTTTTATAGTAATAATGGAAAAGACTCTGCCTTTGGTCTCAGATTTTAATTTTATTTAGTGCTGTGTCATAAGTTGTGGGTACTTGATCTCTTACAGTTAATTAGTTGTGAGAATTTAACCCCTTAAAATTTAAACTAGTTTTCTTATCTGCAAAATGAATATATTACTGCTTCATAGAACTCTGAGGATTTAATGATACAATATACAAAGCTTCTAGCCTAGATATTTTTCCTTTTCTTTGTATTTTTATTCTTCAAAATTAACTATTCTTGTCTATAAAATTGGATGTTCTTTTGAAAGTTTCCATTAATATAAACTATTCATATTGCCAAGCAACAATTCACTCCAAAATCATGACAATCATATATTCCCTGGTCATAAATTTAGCATATTGAAGGTCATAAAACTGACTTTAACAACTAACGTGAAAAAAAAATTTTTCCAAATATTGCATTTAAAGAATGAGAAGAACGGAATATGTCAGTCATCATAATTAGCTTTAATTTTTTCAAGATCAGTATTCTATTATACTACATTATATGAAAGAAAAAATGAGTTTGGAGTGAACACATTAGTTTGATAAAAATGTGTTCTGTCAATTGTTTACTACTTAGAACAAAAGAGCTGTATTTTCACATAAAAATGTCCCTCATCACTGATTATAAGGGAAAGAAAACTAAAAAACAATAAGATATAACGTCATAACTTTCAGGAGCCATAAAAATAAGTGCTGTGTGGGATATAGATAAAAATATTAATATCAAGATTCTGGAAATAGCTCAAGGTCCAATTACAGATGAGTAGCGAGAGAAGTGGTGCATACAATAGAGCATTAGTTGATTATTAAGATAATATCTCATATATTGCTGCATGTTTGGAACTGGTGGGTACCATGCTAAGAGAAATAGCCAAGTAAAGTCAAATAGTGAATGATCTCTCTCCTTTATGGTATATCACATCAAAGCAAGAAGGTAAAATTAACCAATAAAAATGAGTCCTAACACATGTAACATAAAACTAATGTTATGGGAAGAGCAAGCTAAAAAGGGTATACAGTAGGTGTATGTATTGCAAACCACACTGTGAAAGAAGGAAAAGAGAGAGAAAGAAATAGAGGAGTGAAAATGGCTTGCCATAGACGCAAGCTGGGGGAGGAGGGATATTATGGGACATTGATGGAGGGAAATGTGCACTGGTGAAAGGATGGGTGTTGGAACACTGCATGGAACACTTCATCACTGAAACCCAAATATGAACACTTTTGTAACTGTATATCTCACAGTAGTATAACAATTTTTTTAAAAAAGGGTACTGTAGGGAACAGAGAGATTGTGCAAAGGGTTGTAATGCCTGCCTTATATGCATGAAGTCCCATATTCAATCGCACATCACATGGTCCCCAAAGCACTGCATGTGTAGCCTGGTGATCTGCAAACTTCACTGTATATGACTCTTATAGACTGCAGCACTGTCAGAGCCCTGTTAAGATGAACTGGAACATCAAAACATCAGGCCTAGTATTGTTTGCCGAAAGTGAAACAGGAATTAGTTCCCAGAGACATACGTACTACTGGGGAGTTCACTCCAAAAAAGCAGTCCAAATGACAGTGGGGAAGATATGCTAGCATTTTGATGGTATATGTGGTGTGATAGCTTTGTACTCCAAAAATCCTATCACCATTTATACACACTCTTGCAAATCAATGTTTAATATGTGATTTATATAATAGTAATATATATATGAACATAGTTTTGTTGAAATTCAGTTTTGCTGAATCTCAGCAAAACTATGTTTATGAAAAATGAACTAGTTCCAGAGGCCCCATTCACTTTCAATGGAACAAACATTTCTGAATGCAGCAGTTATGTGTACCTAGGTCGAGAAGTCAACATGATGAACGACCTAAAACCTAAGCTGCACAGGAGGAAGAGAGCAGCATGGAATGCCTTCAAAAGCATCAAAGAAATAGTAAAAAGAAAAAGAACCTACAGCTCTGGGGACATCTTTTCAACTCCACCGCTTCTCCCTGCATTAACATGCGCCTCAGAGACCTGGGCCCTATGAAAGCAGGATGAGAATGCTATTCGGTGTCTCCCAAAGAGGAATCGAAAAGAGCTATGCTTGGAATATCACGCCTCACTCAAGTGAAAGAAGTAATCCGGAGCTCCGACCTCTGTCGCTGTTCCAGAGTCAGGGACTCTGTCTCGCTTGCCAAGGCATCGAAAATCAGATGGGCTGGACATGTAATGCGATTTGGAGATGACCACTGGACTAGAGCTGTTACCGACTGGATCCCACAGGATGTCAAAAGATCATGTGGCGGCCCACCTACAAGATGGTCAGACTTCTTAGTCAAGCAGTTTGAGACTCTTTGTACTCCTGAAGCAACCAGATTCCATTGGGCTACACTGGCACGTGATAGGGTCAAATGGAAATATTACTGGTGCCCGCTCAAGCAAATCGATGAATAATGGAATGTCAAGTTATCTATCTATCTATCTATCTATCTATCTATCTATCTATCGATCGATCGATCGATCGATCGATCGATCGACGATCTATCTATCTATCTATCTATCTATCTATCTATCTATCTATCTATCTATCTATCTATCTATCTATCTATCTATCTATCTATCTATCTATCTATCTATCTATCTATCTATCTATATTAGTTTTAGAGGCACACCTGGCTGTGCTCAGGGCTTGTTCCTGGCTCCTTTGCTCAGGGATCACTCGTGCTCCCGCTCAGTTGTTCACATGCAAGGCAAGTTCCTTACTGACTGTGCTATCACTCTGACCTCTCTTTCAGTGTTAAGTTTCTTTGTAGATTCCTTGTAGAGCGATAACACAGAGGGTAGGGCATTTGCCTTGCACACAACTGACCAGGGTTCGATCCCCAGTATCCCATATGGTCCCCAAGCACAGCAGTCGCCCCTGAGCATCACCTGGTGTAACCCAAAAAGCAAAAATCAATCAATAAATAAAGCACTAAAGGCTTTATTTATAATGTTCAGGAAATAAAATCGCGGTCATTTCTGAGCCAATATACTGAAAGTTGGGTGGGGATGAGATTAGCAAAGGTTGTTCTTTCTTCATAGCCACACGTAGAGTCCATTGTGCTCTGTGTGTGTACATGTGTGTGTATGCATTTGGGTGAACAATGGAAATAAGGCGTGTTACCAATTACATGAGAGCAAATAGAAGCATCTTGAAGTGGGAGTAGGAGCGGATTTACATGTTGAATTTATGTTCATTTATTTTACAAGCATTTTCTTCCTGCCATCAGCAACTTCTAAGAGACTGATGTATAAGGAATTTAAGCACAGACTACAATTAATCATTCGTATCAAAAGGGTATGATTGGTTTATAGGATACCTGCTTTAGTGAGCCCTGCAAGCAGACATTCCTAGGATCCTCCCTAACAAGGACTCATCCACTGCTCAGGGGTCCCCTTGTTCTCAGGAATCCTTGGCATGGCCAGGCTGCTGAGCATGTGTGAACAGCACCGCGCATGCTCCTTGGATTGGGCCGATTTAGTGAAGCTCCAGCGGTGGTTATAGAGGAAAATTCTCCCGCCTCTAGAGTCCAGCACATCCCTCCTCCTTCCCGACTTTCGCCACACCATCCCCCACACCCACCCCAGGCTCTCTTTCTCACCCCTTTTATCCAGTCTGGGGACTCTCCACTGAGGTCCAGTGACGCTGCGGTGCCTCCCCTGAGGGTGGGGCGGAGAGGGGCGGGTCTCGGCGTAGCACAGGTAACGCTGCCGCCGCGGCCATATTGACAGGAGCGCCAGAGCGGCTGGAGGACGCGCGCTGCTGGAGGTGGGGAGTCACTGCGTAGGTACCGTTGTGGCGGCGCGGAGAGCGGTGAACACGAGCCCAGCGGCAGCCCTTGGAGAGCCGGCACGGAGTTGTTTTTCTCTTCTCCTTGGGGGAACCACAGCTGCGGTGGCTGCCGGACCCCTCTGAGCTACTCCGCGGCCAGGAAGGCAGTGACTGAAATCGGAAGCGGTGGCGGCGGACAAACTCCTAAGATAGGATGCACGGCCAAGCCGGCGCTTGGCAGCTCCCGTTCCAGTGCTCCTGAAGAGAAGATGCTGCCCTTTCCTCCGCAGGACGAGCTCTGGGAGCAAGGGATGGAGATGGTGTGTGGTGGCGGCGGCGAGGTTAGTGTGACGGCTGCAGGGGGCAGAGCTATCCCCAGACCCTTCTCCTCGGACCCGGTCCGGTTCTGTGGGAAGCCTAAGTAGCCAGCGCCGCGTGCCCTCGGGGAGCCTTGGAGAGGCTGCAGCGGGGCGTGGGTGCACTCGGGCACACCTCTTGAGGGCTTTCAGGGGAAGTGGGCTGGGGTCTGATGGCCGCTCTGGAGTGAGGAGTGAGGCTCAGCAGCCGAACCCTTGGCAGAGCGCCCGACTTTGAGCCACGCTGGAATTGTTGTGACTAAGTTTTTACTTAGAAATCCGAAGTGAGTCTGGGATCTCAGCTGCATTGGGTTTGCTCGCCTTTAGGGTAAGCTTCTGACTACATCTCTCTCTCTCTCTCTCTCAGTGGACCGTTGTAAAGAGTTGTTATGCTTAGGATGTGTAAGAGCTTCACTGCAAAAGGGGTGTGTACCTATTAGCGAAGAAGCTTTCCAGTCTTTATTCATATTTCATTTGCTTTTATACTCTTGAAAATTTTATTTTGCTTTTTATGCTCTTGAATACGTTACTGGCTCGCTCTCGAGCAAATCGATGAATAACGGGATTCAAGTGATCAAGTGACTCTTGAAAATGTCCTTTAGGCCTGTATTCTTGCTTTTACCAATATTCCTTTTAGAAGTTCCTTGGTTACAGAGGGCTGTTATGAGAATAGTGACTGGGCCTTCTTTTCTTGAATCTTTGTTTAAAGTGCAAAAGAGAATTAGAGTATGTTTATTTCTTATAGATTGCACTTGGTTTCCTTTTGGGAAAGGTCAACAAATCTCTGCCCCTTTTATATTAATACGTAAAAGTAAGGCATATGTTATAGAGAACCGATTAGACAGAAAAAGTAACCTGTGTATTTTATTATTGGGTAAAATGAGGATACACTCCATATTGATTAAAATATTCCATTAGATCACTAACAGAAATATTTTTTAAACTTTTAAAATATTGAATCACAATGAAATATACAGTTCTTGATTAAGTTTCAGTCATACAATGTTTCAACTCCTATTCCTTCACCATTGCCCATTTCCCGCCACAAATATACCCAGTTTTCCTCCCTCCCACCCCCACCCTGGTCCTCATCCTGTCCCTATGGCAGATGCTTTTTATTTAAATTTATTTGGTGCATGTATGTCTGGGAACCACGAGGTCCCCAACAATATTGGGGAACAAGTTCCCTTTATCGCAAGGACTGGCATCAGACAAACCATGAGTTCGGCTAAGTTGCAAAAAAACTTTAATACTACTAATAAAAACAAGTTCTGCTACTACAATCCAAGATAATGGGATCCTCCAGACCTCTAGTTCTTGATCAGAACTCCAATGACCATGCACTCAGGCCTGGGTCTCCAACCAGGATAATTCTACCTCAAGTCAGTACCCTTTATATACCCCAGAGCCATAAGCCTTTCTTCAGGGAGGGTAGCATCAACAAAGATCAACAGTCAGCATTTAGGGTGTAGGTATAGGGTGGTGCCACACTTGTTTCAGGTCTAAACAAATGATTATGCCAGGGCCTAGTCCCATCCTTCAAGATTATCTCATATTAAAACACTGGAGAGAGAGAGAGAGAGAGAGAGAGAGAGAGAGAGAGAGAGAGAGAGAGAGAGAGAGAGGGCTGGTATAAAGAAATACATCTTAATAGACAAATGTATACATGGGGAAAAACCATCATAATTTCAGGCCATGGACTTCATACAATCTAGGTGGTACCCACAAAGTTCTTCTTATGGTACCCACAAGGTTCTGATGCTATCCATCAGATTCTGAGTGACCAGGGTGATATGAGTGCCTTGTCCTCTGTTTACTGAAATGGTCATTCTCCCTTGCTTGAGGGCAATCTAGCATGATCCGCTTCCTTGTTCTTAAATGGTAGCCTCTAGGTAGCCAGGGGTGGTGGTCTCCTGGTAAATTCTAATTGTTCCAAAGGGGACCAGTGGGTGTTAAGAGGAATTCTGCCTTATCTAGATAGCATTAAAATCATAGTAGAAAATATAATTATATTTCAAAAGTTATTAATTCAGAGTCAAAATGACTCACCCTCCATCAATGTTTACACAAAAGAGAGATCTCCTTAATATGAACCTTGGCTTAAAGACATGTAAATAACTTAAATTGTATTTAGCTTAAACAGCAAAGACCCCAAGCTAGCTAGGACCTGTCATTCAACACATGTAGGCATAAAATATTTCAACACCAATCCCACCACCAGTGTCAACTTCCTTCCAACAGTGTTCCCACATTCCTTCCCTATGCCAACCACCACAGCATCCCTGGCTATGAACTTGACAGGCACATTACAAAATTGTAGTGGTGCCGCCGCCGTTTAATCTTCAACTCAATGTATCTTAGTACCAGGTCCTTTCAGGATCTTTCTCACTTGTACACTTCAATGATCATTCTATTTGCATCAAACTGGAGAGGTTATGGGGAATGAGGAATTATGATGTCACACTAGAACTCACTATTAAATAATCAGATAGATAAAAAACAAAATTGTAGTGGTTGCAGCTTAGATTTCATGTTTTAAGTTTTGTTGAGTATGTGTTTTGGATATATAGCTATATTATTTACTCATATCATTGGCATAACTGAAGCCTTAATGCCTTCTAACAGAAATTTCTAATGTCATCGGTTATCTTTACTGTAGAACCCATATGTCTCTTCTATAAAACTGCTGTGGATAGACAATATAGGGAATATATTGATTCAAAAGACCATTAATATTTAACTAAAAATTATACAGAATTAATTTCATCTGAAATATTTATATATCTCAAGGAGAAAGAGCTATTCTCACTTCACAAGTGTTATGTTTTTTAATTTCATTTACTCTTGGAAAGAGATCTATGTAAGTGTATGTATATCTTAAGAAAGATGTGAGGGGCTTAGTAAATCTAAATCATTTTAAGATAATATTTTTCTTTATATGTTGTTGCTATCCCCACAATATTCTCTACCTATTGAATATAAGGAGATGGTATAAACAATTTGTTGGCAACAATATAAGGTCAGTAAATAATATATGCTAATTCAGTAGCAGTGTCTACTTAAAATAAGGTCAATAGAATACAAGTTTTATAACTATGCATAAGGGAAACCAGAAGTATATCCATTCTAAAATTCATATATAAAAAGTACAGTGCCAAATATATCTAATACACTTTCAAAAGAAGATTAAGACATGAGGAACCACTTTATACTAAACTCTAAGATCTGTCTATTGCTGCAGTGAGATGTATGGGAAAAATGTACAAAGATCAGTAGCACAGGGACCAGAAAAATAGAATATTGGGTCAGCATTTGCCTTGCATATGGCTCATCTGTGCTTGATTTCCAGCAGGAGTAAGTTCTATGCCCTACTGGCTTTTGCCTGTTTATAAAAAATAATAATTATATCAATAGCACTGAATAGAGAAACCAGAAGTAGATCAATGCAAATAGACTCAGTTGACTTGATTGATACCTAGAAAAAAATTCTAGGCGAAATAAAAAGTTTGCTTCATTATTTATATATATACGGTTATATACATATATATGTATGTATATAAAATGAAGCATGTGATACAAGTTATATACATACGATATATATGTATACTTGTGATACAAGTTATATATGTATAACATGTGATGCAAGTTATATATATATAAAACTTGTATCATATATATATATAATGTCTTCTCATTGTTCATTGATTTGCTCAGCAGGCACCGTAACATCTCCATATGTCCTGTTGCGTAATAGTGTAGCCCAACGGCATCTGCTCACCCAGGAACACAAAGAGCATCAAACCATTCCTTCAGGTCATGGGAATGAGGTCTAATTGTTACTGTTTTTTGGCATATCAAATATGACACTGGTAGCTTGCCAGGTTTTGCCGTGTGGGTGGTATACTCTCAGTAGTAGGCTCTTAGTTCATAGTAGGCTCTCAGTTCGTGCATTTACTGATGAACCGCATAATGGGGAGAGAGATAGGCAGATACCCAGATGACTTTCTTGGGTGGAGCTCTGATGAGCTATG
>JAJIBD010017707.1:0-11918 GCA_021461705.1 Cryptotis parvus
AATAGTTTGCAATGTACAAATGGAAGAAATTGATAAATTTCCTGATTTATAAGTGTCCAAAGTGTCAATAATAAAGACACCATATATTTTATTGTCTGCTGAAGCATCTTAAATGTGGAAGAAAGTGTCATTTTCTAACAATATAAAAATCAATGCCCAGATTCAGTACTTTCATTCCACTATGCTATTGTTGATTGATTTTCTTGATCTACCCCTCTTAATCCTGAACTCCTTTCTATTCTCTCCATTTATTTTTCTTGCTTTCAGTTGCATACAGTGCTGCTCAAGAATACTTCTGTCTCTGTGCTCAAGGATCATTCCAAGGGCTTGTTGAAGCATATGTGGCACGTTAGTCAAACCTGGGTCATCTACACGCAAGACAAGCACAATAGCCTCTCTATTATGTACTTGGCCTGAATTTTACTTTTATGCAAAATATTATCCAGTACTTTGAAGTCAAAATATTATATTCCTAAATATCTTAGCAGCTCAAAATTAAGACTCTTTTGTACAGAGAAATTTATTTTTTAAGTCTTCTAGAAAGTGCTCTAAAGATTATCTATTACCTTCACAACAGCTTAATGATGTGTTTTTTGTTAACAAATGGCTACATATCTAATGATATTTTGCTGAGATCTCAGGAAAAAAAGTCTGTAACAACTATGACTTTAAATCCGCATTTATTCCAGTGACATATATATTATAAATCCTGAATTCTAAGAAATTTTAATGAATGGTTTCATAGAATTAATGACATATGTAACTGTGATGTCTGATTATAATGCCTGATGGAATGTTAAGTTTTGATATTGTTAGATATATCTCTATTACAAAATTATTTACATATGAACAAAATTAGCTCTATAAATCTTTTTAGGTTATGCTTACTGTATACACTGCTCACATAAACGAGCTGAAATTTTATTTTCAGGCGATTTTGGTTCACACCTAGTTGTACCCCTAGCTGTACTTCGGGCTCTGTGCTCAGTGATCCATCCAGGTAGAACTTGGTAGACAATATACAGTGTCAGAAATTGAACCTGCCTTGGCCATATGCAAAGTAAGTTGCCTTTTCCTCAATAACATTTATCTACATCCTGAGCTGAAATTTTAATGTAGATATATTTTAAAAGGTAGATATATTTTCATTTTACAAGCATGCAAAATCTCTACGTGTGATATTTATGTTCTCTCAAATCCTCATTGAAGAAAAATTTGGAAAGAACCTCCTTATTACAATTCTAAAATCTTTCTATCATAACACTAGGGTAATTTAGAAAATATCATAGAGGTAAAATCTAAACATTTTTTTTTGCTGAAATCAAAGTGATAAGAATGGCTTTAGGGTGATTGGATAGGGTAATGTCAAGAATATGTGGCAGATACATTATAATGTTATCATTTCCGATAATTATCTAGTAAATACTTCACTGAGAGTGGAAGATAAGGTGTGATTATAAAAGCAAAAGTCTAACATCATTATGACAAGAGTCATTCTATCTAAAAAGTAGAATGTTGGTCTATAATATTTTAATTGTGTATTTACACACCATCATCACCATATTCTAAATTCTTACCATGATTACTAGTTATTACTATAATAAGATATTAAGAAACATGCAATTTTTCATTCTTCCTGTTTCATATACCATTATTCAATTATACAGCAAGAAGAAATATATTGGATGAATGCAACTGTATGTCTCTGGAAGGAAATGTATTACTATAAAATGTCACAAGATTTATATAGGCTGTTACTTTATACTGCTGATGTTAAGAAACACTACTTCTATTCTATTAAAACTTCATTCAAAATTATCAGGTTTTTTCTTTTCACTTAAACACCATGTTTTACAAAGTTGTCCAGAATACAGTTGTTTTAGGCATTCAGATATTCAATGTTCCAACACCAATCCCACAACCATTGCGACCTTTTCCCAATCACCAATCCTGACCTCTTAGCAGGCAAAACCAAATTTACCTCATATTACTAGTGATAACAAAATGGAAAAAAGTTATAAAAATAGATTATAAAAGTAAATTTGTGGTAAGTGCTGTATCTCACAGTGGTATTATATCACTCTCTGAGGATTTACTGAGCTAGCTGGTGATAGATGAGTCTTTGATATTACTGTTTTTACTCATTAAGCTTGTCAAGTATTTATGATGAACTAGACAAAAAAATTCTAATGTATGTCATTGTCTTACCATCTTTTGACCCAATTTCCAAATGGGAAGAGTCTGTTAAATCTATATATTTACCCAGTCTCCATATTGTTGGTTATGAAAATTTGACAAATGTATAAATAGGAAATGAGAAAATTTTCAAAATGGAAAGCAAGCTGGTTGTTTCTGGCAAGGAATTTGAGTAGGTTGAAAAAATGTTTTGTGGCAACAAAATTTAACACGAAGTCTTGTGTTGATGTAACTGTTTCAGATGCTGACAGCAATGGCAGATCTAAAAGACTACATATATGATGAAATTGTATAATGCTAAACTTATGAGAAATATATATGCACAAAACATGTAGGAATAAAGTAAAATAAGAAAACTAAAGACATGGTTTCTATGAATATGAGCAACCTGGTTGATATGGTATTATAATTTCATAGAAAGTTACTTTTACAGGGAAGTTGGTAAATGAGCACATGCAATCTCTTAACCCCGTACAACACCATGCAAATTTAAACTATGTCAAGCCATTCTTTTTAACTACTGATAAAACCTGGATTTTTTTTGCAGCACCAGAATCAAATGCTTCACACGCATAAAATATGTACTCTAATGCTGAGCCACATCCCCAGATCCGATAGTAGGCTTTTTAAAAGGTGTTTCATTATTCATTCATAAATTACCATAATTATAACAAATATGCAGATAAATACAATTATCAGTTGGAAGTTTTAAGGGTAAAGTTGTATAAGAGTTATTACTGATTGCATGTACTGATATGGGGATTAAATGAAACCCTATTGAAAATATTATTTGGAAATAGAAAAGTTTTACCAGCAATAAAAATACTGATATTTAATATCCTGGCTATTCATTCAGATGCTGAGCACAACACCTATGTTAGTCTTCCATGAATTCTACAAGTAAATGTAATCACTATTTAAAAGAAGCTGAGCAATGGATATTCGATGGAATAATACTCTGCCATGAAAAAATTAAATAAAACATGGCTTTGGCGACAAATTAAATACAACAATTAATTTGAGGTGATTTTACTAAATGAAAAAGAAATGTTAGACAATTTAATTCACATGTGGAATATGAATTACTAGGCAAAGGAAAAGCAAAGAAGCAGGGCTAGAGAGACAATTCAATGGATCGAGGGCCATGCTTTGCATACAAGAGGCCTACATTTGATCCCCAGCACCACATGGTTCCCCCTATCATAGCTAGGTGCAGCTCATGATCACATGATCACTGAACTAGGTGTTTCTCTTTAGTATTGTCAGATGTGAGACCCAATACAAAACCAAAAAAAAAAAAAAAGAAAAAGAAAACTAAACTCCTAGACTGGCTGAAAATTATAGTGATACTATAGTGATAAAGATACAAGTGATAAAGATACAAGCAAAAAGGAATGAAGTGAGGGTCTACTGGGTGATGGGACAGCACTGAAATTTTAGTAGAAGTGCTGACAATTATGCACATATATAAAGATAAGCTCTTAAAATATATATTAAGGGCCAGAGTGATAGCACAGTGGATAGAGCGTTTGCCTTGAACGTGACTGACCGAGGTTCGGTTCCCAACATCCCATATGGTCCCCCGAGCACTGCCAGGAGTAATTCATGAGAGCAGAGACAGGAGTACCTCTGAGCATTGCTGGGTGTGACCCAAAAGCAAAAAAAGTATTTAAATATCCCGTGTTTGACTAAACACTGGGCTGGGGAGGGAATAAGTGAATGTGTGGAGGGAAATCAACACTGGAGGTGGGACTGGTGTGTAATATTTTCTGCCCATAATTCAACTATCAATAACTTCGTTAAACAGTTAAAGTGTCCATAATATTCAAACAAATGGTAAGTCAAGAAAATTATTTTTGAAGTTTCTAAAGTTTCTCCTAAAACAAAAGTGATCAGTATCTTTTAGATAATGTAAACACACTATCCAGAACTTAGACTTTTAATCATCTATTAAGGTAACATTAAAAACAGTATATTTAAAAATAAAGTGAACAATAATACATATACACTAAGCATTTTGTATTTGGTGCCATTTATATGTTCTAAGATTCCTGGACTTTCATCAACTTTGTTGGCATTGTCTTTTTTTTTCCCTTTTCGCTTTTGAACCACAGCTAGCAGTGCTCCAGCGCTCACTCCTGACAGGACTCAGTTTTTCTAGAAAGTGAACCAGAGACAACTGTACCTAGAATCTTGTACTATTCCTTTGGCCCCTAATTATTGTCAAAGAAGATTAAATAAATGTCTAAGATGTTAGACCTTTAATGACAGAACTGGAATTCGCTTTAGATTTTTTCTGAATATGCAGGTCATTCCTTTACGGTCTATCACAAGCGATAGTTAAATGAAAGCTCAGAATCTGGAATATGGGGCAAAAATGAAAGTTTTTGCCTTAACTATATATTTCATATAGGTGGACAAATTAAAAAATGAAATAATTACACAAAGCAAGAAATTTGGGGTTATCTAGTCATATATTTAAACAAGTGGTTAAAATATAGGGGCAAACATTATGATCGCATATCCAAGACACTGAGGAATACAGCTATTGTATAATATGTATATTCATTTTTCAGATTTTGTGTTAAAGTTTAAATTATATGTTTTATTTTATGTGGATTATAGTTTGTGGTTAAAATTTCAGAGTCCTATGGAAGTCTAACTGAAGCAAACCAGAAAAAGACTTTTCTCTCGGCTATGTAATAGTTTCTACTATAAATAATCTAGTAAGGAAGTTAAAACTATAAACGCAATATAAGAAATGTTTGCTGTATAGGTACAAACTTTGAATAAAGTCATAACTGTCTTTCATACTTTTCACCCTCCTTCTGCCTTCCCATTTTCTCTCCCATCAGCTTTCTCTTTCTACACTTTTAACATGTATTTTAACTGTGATTTCCCTGCCACTATATAATTTTTATTCTTCATTCTTCACATCTTTCACGTGGTTCCTTCTTTCCTTTGTACATAACACAGCAGTGCTCTCTGATCTATTTTTTTTCTGGGGGCAAAAGTAGGGGGCCATATCTGACAATATTGAAGTTATACTCCTGACTCTATACTCAAGACTGATCCCTAATGTGGGAATCTATCTGGCGACAGTCACATGTAAGGCAAGCACCTGAAAACCTGTACAACTCTCTGAACAAGAGTGTTTTTCTGTTCCTAAGAACAAATGCAGTCTCTCAATATTTATCACTTCATCTTCATTATGAAACCTGATCTAAGCAACACTCCACAACCCTCACTCTCCAATCTCAATAACCATTTACATTTGTTGAGACACTAAGCTATTGCTTAGATTGCATGTTAAACTTATTAAAATACCTTGTGCAGTCTTTAAATTTGTTTCTGACTATTGCCTTAAGCTTATCATTACATATACCCAATTTTCACTTTTCATGTAACATACTCTAATTTAAAGTGAACTATGTTTTAAAATTTTATTGAATCTCTGTGAGATACACAATTACAAAGCTGCTCAAAATTGGGCTTCAGTCATACAGTTCATACAGTTCCAAAACCCATCCCTTCACCAGTATCTATTTCCCTAGCACCAATGTCCCCAGTTTCTCTATGACCCTCCCTTCCACCCTTCCCTTTCTGCCTCTATGGCAGGCACTTTTCTGCTCTATCTCTTAATCTCTCAATTTTTGCATTGTGGTTTTAAATAGATACTGAAAGGTATAACATATATCCCTTTACTTATTTTCAACACTCTGTACTTTTCCAGTGTGATCATTTCCAGATATTGTTGTCATACTGGTCTCTTCTGTATCTTAACTACCCTCTGCACCACACACACTTATGGTAGTATTCAAGCACTGAGCTACAATTTCTCTGTCTTTGAATATTAACTTCATACTCCTTCTTTTTTGCTTTTTGGGTCACACCCAGCAATGCTCAGTGGTTACCCCTGGCTCTTCACTCAGGAATTACTCCTGGCGATATACTCGGGGACCATATGGGATGCCGAGGATCGAACCCGGTCAGCTGCGCACAAGGCAGACACCCTACCTGCTGTGCTATGACCCCGCCCCATATACTCCTTTTTATATGCCACAAATGAATACAGTATATCCGCCTATCTGCCCTTCTCCTTCTGACTCCTTTCTCTCAGCAACATACTCTACATGTCCATTCACTTATAGGTAGCAGAAAGTTGGATTTGGTTTGATAATCCATTTGCCATTCTATGCCATCTTTCTGTATAAGTTTGTTGTGTTTGTTGGATTTCTTATTTATCCATGAAATTGTGTATCTTTCCTTTAGATCTGAATGAGTGTCTAGCCAGGTAAAGTATTTTGGGGGAAGACCTTCATTTCATTGCATTTTTTACTCTGTCCTACCATTGTCTTTGGGCCTGGAGGGTTTCCTCTGCTAAGTCTGCTGTAAATCTAAGTGACCCTTCTTTGTATGTAATTTCCTTCTTAGATCTTTCTGCTTGAAGTATTGTGTCTCTATTTATGGTATTTATTGTTCTGACTGGGATATGTGTTGGAGTCTTTTTATTAGGGTCTCTTTTGGCTGATAGTATAGGGTTTCTTGGGTCTGGAGGCCCACCTCCTTCAGCTCCAGGAACTTTTCAATAATAATGTCTTTATCTGTTTCTTCCTCAATGGGGTTTCTTTGTCTCTCTGGGACTTTGATGATTCTTATATCATTCCTCTTTTGAATTCATCCCATAGTTTTCTTGTCTGCCCACAAGTTATTTTGAGGATGTTTTCCATTTTCTTTTGTTGTCTGAATGCTTTTTTGCACCTCATCTTCAAGCTCAACTCATTCTGTCTGGGCTGTTATCATTCTACTATTGAGGACACCCATAGAGTCTTTCATCTACTGCATTTTTTATTAGAGACACTTCTGTTTGTAGCTTTCTTATTTCTGCTCTCATTGCCTCCAGTATTTTATTGACTATCCGCTTCACTGTTTCTTTGAGCTCATTAAACATCCTCATCATTTAATCTCTGAATTATTTATCAGAGAAATTATGTATGCAGGTATTCCTTGTTGAGGCTTCAGGGCTTTTTTTATTATCCACTCCTCATAATGGGGATCTGTGCTGCATTCCATGATGCTGTGACAGTCTGAGATGAATTCTTACAGAACACTCCAGTGTCCCCCTCTCACTATAGGGTGGTCTCATTTTTACCCTTCAAACTTATTACCTTCTTCTCTGGTACTCTTGTATGACTTATGTGGGGCCTCTAGCTGGTTTTGGGGATGTGTTCTTTGGCTTGAACTTACTATTATATTTATTGGGGTTGTATTGATTCTTGTGTTCACCATTATTTTTGTGAGTTTTGGGGGGGTATGTTTATTAGAATAGGCTAATGTATATTGTTCAAATGCGGTTGGAAGAGCCAGGCTGCCCTTGTGAGAGTTTGGTATGGGGCAAGGATATGAGCCCAGTATAATATGGAAGGCAAGATTAATTGGCAGAAGCCATGACCCTGCCACTGATCTACCCTGGGTGGAGGGGCTACGATTGGCATAGATCCAAAAGTCAAAATTCGAGAACCATTGCTGGGTTCCGCATTTCTGAAAATGCAGATCTTTCCTAAACGCTCATTACATCACCTGCGGCTGAAGACGGGCCTCTTTTGTTTTAAAAATTCATTAATTCTCTTCCTTGCAGTCATTACTCAGACATTGTCTACTCTCAGCATGTGGGACTATCCCAACTTAGCTCAGCAGAGTTCTTTGCTGAACAATATCCAAAAGGAACAGGCCAGCATCATGCTTTGGTAATTTCAAACATTGTGATATTTTGATGAAAGGGGAAAGAAGCAATAACCCACTGTTAGCTATAAATCCCAATACCTGTTTATCTTGATAGAAGGTAACTTAGAAGAATGGTCTAGAAATCTCATTTGAAAAAATAATATCGTTATGGATATGCATTTGGTTTATTTAGCAAAAAGTAAGTTGCAATTTATAATACCTGTATCAATGTATTTACCAGAAAAATGTGTTTTGTTTGTTCTGATTGACTTGAAAATGTTCCCTTTTCTGTTATCTCAGATATGCTTAAGTTGATGCATCAGTTTATATTCCTTTGTCTTTTATATTTAAAAAAAAATCAAAAAGAAGCCTTTCTAAAGTATTTCAAAGCCTAAATTTATTCAAAATCTACTCCAGACTAATCAGAGAAACATATTAAAAGTTTATTCAAAAGGATAGTAGTGATTGAAGACTGCAATGAAACCTAGTTTATAATTATTTATTTAAAGGTCATTTTCATCTGATTTCCCCAGTGGCTAACAGAAAACCAGAGCACTTCAAATCCCAATAATAATTATAAAAAAGGACAAAGTACAAAAGTTCTTGATATTAGATACTGGAGGGAAACATATTTACCCTGAGAGACACATTTCTTCCATATATAAATTGATAAAAAAGATCTTTTCATTCATTTGAACTCATTTCAATTGTCATTTTAATAGTCTCTCAGCTATATTTAAAAATTTACAAATCTATCTCCCCTGACTATATATATTCTGACAATTCATAATCATTTTTATTTAATGATTTCAAAGCTCTGTGGTGTTTAGATACCATGTACACCCATTCAAATATATACTTCTGTAGAAACAGAATCGTTCTAACATAAAAAACAATAGATTCCATTAAACTATTATTAAGAAGATAAAATATACTTTTCTATGGGAAATAAACCAATTACCAATAAATACTGGAAGAAGCCATTAAATTAATAAATTGATAATAAGGACAAAATGTGCAATTTCTATAAATCTAATTTTAAATGGTAGAGAAAACAAATGAATAAATATTGCAAGCCATAAATCTAACTGCATTACTTACTTCAAGAAGAATATTTAAGTTTAGTAGTTGCAAGAAAACTGCCAGCAAGGAATTCAAATATTTTTATATTTTTGAAGATTTTATTTTAAATTACTATTTGAAATGCATTATTTCAAAATTCCTTGAACTAATAAACAAGTTGAAAAACCCTTAGCTAGAGTCAAGAAGGAACATAGAAGGAAATCCTTAAGATAAGGAATGGAAAGAAAGCAAATAAAATAGAAATACAAAGACTCCTTAATAAACAACTACTAAAAACTTTATGCCACCTAAATCAGTACCTACAAGAAATGGACAAAATTTTATAATCAAATGACTTTCCAAGACTGAATCAGAGGGAAAGACAAAAATCTGAAATGCAATTTGAAAGTAGGGAAGTCAAAATAGTAATAAGACACCCATTTACCACCAGCCCTCCCCCAAAAAAAAATCCAGGTCCAAATGGATTTACAAAGTGAGTCCTACCAAGCCTTCAAAGATAAACTATTAACTTTTAATTTGATTTATCAAGTCCTCAAGCTATTAAAAAATTGAAGTATGGGAATCATTCCAAAAATTTCTATAACACCAACCTTATCCTAATACAGAAATCAGATGGAGACATTGTTTGTGTGAGCAGCACTACAGGTCAATAATATTAATCAATGCAAAGGTAAATGTTCTCAACAAGATTTTTATCAAATAAAAATCAGCTGTGAATGGAGTTATTCAACCTATACAAACCAATCAATACAACACACTACATTAATAAAAAAATCCAATAATCATATAATCATACCTAAGATGCATAGAAAACATTTGACAAGATATAGCATAGATTTCTGATAAAAAAAAATAGCTCAACAAAATGGGTATAAAAAAACCACCACACATTTCCATAGCAAATGCCCATAAAACAAATGTATAGTTAACATACTCAACAACAAAAAACTAATAACTTTCTTGGACTATATCAGGTACAAGAAAATGCCTTCCACTTTTACTGGAAGTCCTAGACCATATACAATAGTACTGGAAACATAGTGCTGGAAGTCCCAGACCATATACAATGTAAGTAAAAAGAAAGCAAATATATGCAAATTGGAAAAGAAGAAATAAAATTACTACTATTTGCAGATTACATGACAACATACATAAAACCAACTAAATACTGTATCAAAAATCAATTACAAACAACAAACCAATAGAAAAAATGTGCCAGGTTACAAAATAAATATGCAAAAATCAATTCTGTATATAACCAATAATCTAAAAAGGAAAGGATAAAGTGATATCTATAAATACGTCAAAAAGAATCAAATGAAAGTAAATGATTTATACCTTGAAACTATAAGTCACTACTGCAAGAAAATTAAGAACATGAGAAGGAAATGAAAACATATTTCATGTTTATGTATTAGAAGAACTAACATAGCTAAAATATTGATCTTACCTAATGAATGATAATGACTCAATGCAATTTCTATAAAAATTTAAATGATACTCTTAAATTACCGGGTTTCCCAAGTGGTATAAAGGAAGCCCAGGGGCCTCCTGGTGATATTCATTCGCTGAACTGGCAGCTCTATGCAAGTGCCCAAGAACGTGATGCTGCTTAGACTTCTACAGTGTTGGCCCCACCAGGACTACCCTGGCAGTCCTCAGGTCCCTAGTGTGTTGGGGGCCATGTATTTCTAGGGTTCAAATCTGCGATATGGACATGCAGTCTTAAGCCTTCTTTACCTCAGTGCCTTCAGTAACACTTTTCAAGGAGATAAAGCAAATATTAACAACTTTTTTTTCTTTTTTGGGTCACACCCGACAATGCTCAGGGGTTTCTCCTGGATCTGCACTCAAGAATTACTCCTGGTGGTGTTCAGGGACCATATGGGATGCCAGGAATCGAACCCGGGCCGACTTGGGCTGGCAGGTAAGGCAAAAGCCCTACCCACTGGGCCATCGCTCCGGCCCCAAATATTAACAACTTTACATGGAATAGAAACTCAAAGCAATCCTGACTTCAAAACATGGATAACACTATTCCTTTGCCTTTAAATTATACTATAGTGTTGTGTTAATAGTAACAATGTACTATTTATCTTAAAGTATATACTGAAAACAAAAGAATTGAAAATTGAGAAATAGGAACGCAGGAAAAATCCTCCCTCTATATATGGGCAGTTAGTTTACAACAAAGGTGCCAAGAACATTAAGAGGAGAAAGGACTGTGTCTTCAACAAACTGTATTGTGAAAACAGGATAGCTAACTTCCTATCTGGAATCAAAACATAAAAATGGGAAGTTATACATCTTTTCTTTCTAAATTTCAGTCCTTATGGATGGATAAAATAAATAATTATTATATACAGTAAACAAAATAGGGTTTCACGATGAATTATCAACAACATACACACAGAAGAAGATAGTGCTATTAGTTTCTTGTTCCCGCCTTCAAATTTTATCTATGAAGTCTCAGGTTTCAGGACAATATTATTATTATTATAGCTAAGAAAACTTTTAAGGTGGGGGGGTGAGGGATAAAAAAAATGAAATCTTTTTAAAATATCAATTAAATCACACTGTAAAAATATATTCATTCAAGAATCTAGTATGGAAAAAAATATTGCCATTATTCAGTTAGTTACTGGGTATGGAAGAGAGACATGATACATATGCTCACTAAACAAAGTATCGCAAGAAGTTATCCCTTTCTATTCTGATTTTCTTCTAATCCAAAACAAGCTTCTAAGTGTTTTCAGGTCTTATTTCTAGAAAGGTGATATCCTGGAAAAGATAAGATAATGATCATTGAGATCTACACACTTACAAGTATCTAAATCTCTCATCACTATCATTGAAAGTTCATTCAGTCACAATGATGACTAATGCATAAAGTCCATCAAACATGAAAGGATTTT
>JAJIBD010017715.1:0-10302 GCA_021461705.1 Cryptotis parvus
TCAAATGATACCAGCGAGATAGTGCAGCCGGTTAGGCTCTTGCCTGGACACAGTCAACCAGAGTTTGATCCCTGCTACCCCATTTGCTCCCCCAAGCTCATCATGATCCCTGAGCACAACCTCCTGTGGCCCCAAACACATCAGCCATTTCACTGATGGCATAAGCGTTCCCTAAGTGCTGTATGATCACCCCATCTAGGGGTGGGGCTCAGGTAGCAGGGGACAGAGGCATGGGGCAGGGAGGGATGGGGTAATGCTGAAGTCCCTAACCCACAGCAGGAAGAGTTCCGTGGAAGCAGGTTGGCTGAGGCTCAATCCCAGGAAGAACTCCCCAAGAGTTACTCAGGGAGAATGCCGTGAGAGTGCAGTGGGAGGGGAGAGAGCAGCCTTCATTGCAAGACTGGATTTGGGGGTCACTGTAGCCCCGATCTTTTCTTTTTTGCTTTTTGGGTCACACCTGGCAATGCTCAGGGGTTTCTCCTGGCTCTGCACTCAGGAATTACTCCTGGCAGTCCTCAGGGGACCATATGGGATGCCGAGGATCGAACCCAGGTTGGCCGCATGCAAGGCAAACGCCCTACCCGCTGGACTATCTCTCCGGCCCCTAGCCCCGACCTTAATCCACCGCGCTCAATTGGGACTTTTTGGCGGAAAGTGCCCTCCGCTATCTCTCCCCAGCATTGGAGCACTGACACAGAGGAAGGACTGCAACTGTGCGTGAAAGGCCGAATGAGTGAGTGAGTCCATTCATTCATTCCATTCTCCAGTCACCGAGAATCTTGTTGGCTTAGTTTTGCTTTCGGGGTGGAGGTTGGGCCTGCAGTTCTCAGGGGGCTACTCCTGGGCCCTGTGCTCAGAGACTGCTCCTGGTGGCTAAAGCTGGGTAAGAATCATCAGCCCCTAACCGGCTCTTTCTCTCCAGCAGGAGGACCTTGGTCTTTGTGCAGAGATAGTGAAGTTACTAGGGAGGGAGGGATTGGGGGGCGGGCAAGGATCTCAGCCCCTACCAGCAGAGTAGTGGAGGTGTCTGGGAACCGGAACCGAGCGGTCAGAGTGCTGGACAGATGCCAGCAACTTGTGGGCCCGCAGGGAGAAAGGGCAGTGCTTGGGCTACTGAGTCACCTCGGAGAAACCCAGGTCACATACCTGGCCGCTGACATCACCGCCCGGGGCACCCCAGTCGGTCCAGACGAGCTAGAGCACTGAATCACACGCGGAAGGGCGGAATTCAGCCACCGCCACCGCGGCTGGGGCACGTGGCCTGTGGTGACCCCCACGACACCCCCGTGTGGTCTGGTCGTCTGGTTGCAGGAGTCCAAAGGACCTGCCGCATGGAGGTCAGAGAGGGGCTACAGAGTCTGAGTCAGGGACCCCCTCACCCCAGCCACCAGGAAGGAGAGTGGGGAGGCCATGTGCAGATGGGGGAGCCCCTGAGCAGGGAGGAGGCATGAGTGGGTGTTCCTGAGGCTGTGGCATTGGCTGTATGACCTGGTGACTGCCGGTCCCGCCACTGCCGCCTTTGCACAGAGCAGTACAGAGTGAATTGTCCTTCCATGGATGGCACAAGCCACACAAGTCATCACACACACACTGGCGCATGTCCGTCCCCCTAGGAACCCCTTTCCTCAGTTGCTCAAGGGGGCTCAAAGTGACACTAGGGCCAAAGTGATAGTACAGTGCAGAGGCCGTTTGCTGCAGGCAGCAAAGCCCTGAGCTTAGCGTTGCTTGCACAAACGACCCTGGAACCCTGTAATTTGATCCCTGGCCCCCGGGGCGGGAGGAGGGAAGGGGGGCGGAACCTCCAAACACTGCCAGGCCTGAACGTCTAATCTGCACAGGCTGAGGTTTTCTCAGAGTAGCCTCCATGTCAACCTTTGAGTACTTGCTCGGAAGCTCCCCTCCCCACAAAAATCCACATTCAGAAAAGGAACTATTATCCCATTTTACAGAGGAGGAAATGGGAGCTCAGAGGGGTGGTCACACAGCACATGTCCTTGGTGTTACTGAGAATGAATGAAAAGGGCAGCTCTAACGCAGCTGCTGGCACCTGTTTCTCCCTTCCTTCCTTCCTTCCTTCCTTCCTTCCTTCCTTCCTTCCTTCCTTCCTTCCTTCCTTCCTTCCTTCCTTCCTTCCCTTCCTTCCTTCCTTCCTTCCTTCCTTCCTTCCTTCCTTCCCTTCCTTCCTTCCTTCCTTCCTTCCTTCCTTCCTTCCTTCCTTCCTTCCTTCCTTCCTTCCTTCCTTCCTTCCTTCCTTCCTTCCTTCCTTCCTTCCTTCCTTCCTTCCTTCCTTCCTTCCTTCCTTCCTTCCTTCCTTCCTTCCTTCCTTCCTTCCTTCCTTCCTTCCTTCCTTCCTTCCTTCCTTCCTTCCTTCCTTCCTTCCTTCCTGCTTTTTGGGTCACACCTGGCAATGCTCAGGGGTTACTCCTGGTTCTGCACTCATGAATTACCCCTGGTGGTGCCCAGGGGACCTTATGGGATGCCGGGGATCGAACCTGGGTCAGCCTTGTGCAAGGCAAATACCCTCCCTGCTGTACTGCTGTGCTGTTGCTCTAGCCTGTCACTTATTTCTTTGATCCCATGAGACCCCAGGAGGAAGTTTGTTCAGAGGAACCCCTTCCTATCCTTTCCCCAGGGAACTTTGGGGCCACACTTGGTGGGACTCAGGAGTTGCTCCCTGAGTCTAAACCTGAGTCTGCTATACACTCAGGCAAGCACCTTAAGCCCCTCAACTACCTCTCCAGCCTCTGAATCTTTTCCCAATTTAACCTATCGTTGTTCAAGCTCACCCCCACCAGGAAGTCCTCCTGTCTGCCTCCAGCCACAAGAGAGGCAGGTGACATGTGGTCCGCGCCTGGATCCTGGTGAGGTGCCTGAGACGAGCCCTGCAGAGTTCCGCAGGCGTGTTGTGGGATGGAGCATGTGTAGGAGAGAGCATTCACAGTGTGGACACTGCTGTGGTCCATCTTATGCAATTTGTAGCTGGTCTGGAGGCTTCTTTGTGCTCATTGGACTGTGGGTGGACCTTGGCCCATACAGCTGAGGAATTCTCTGAATTCACAGACCCAGGGGCCTCCTGGTGGCAGTGGGGGAGCAGCGGGGGCTACACCCCTCTGAGGGAGGCAGGTGCCTAGATCTCTGATTTGATATGCACTTGGTGCCTGCAGAGCCCACAGCCTCTGTGTGTGTGTGTGTGTGTGTGTGCACTTGTGCAACAGCATGTGAGTGGACGGCGACCCCTCCTGCTTGGGGGTCTGTGAAGGCAGAGCTGAGCCCACCCATCTGTGTCTGTCCCGTGGGCATCTACCTCTTGATTTTCCACCTTTTAGTTTGGGGACCACCCAGTGGTGCTCAGGGATGACTTATGGCTCTGAACTCAGGGATCACTCCTGGCAATGCTCATAGAATCTTGGAATTGAACCTGGTTCAGCACAGAAAGGCTCTATTGTGGTTCGCTCCAGACCCCGCTAATTCTCCATCTTCTTTTTTGCTTTTTGGGTCACACCGGCGATGCTCAGAGATTACTCCTGGATGCTCAGAGGTTACTCCTGGCTCTGCACTCAGGAATTACTCCTGGCGGTGCTCGGGGGACCATATGGGATGCCGGGATTGAACCCGGGCCAGCGCAGGCCGGCCGCATGCAAGGCAAACGCCCTACCCGCTGGGCTATCGCTCCGGCCCCCTCTCCACCATTTTTTTTTTTTTAGTCACACCCAGCAACGCTCAGAGGTTACTCCTGGCTCTGCACTCAAGAATTACTCCTGGGGCTGGAGCGATAGCCCAGCAGGTAGGGCGTTTGCCTTGCACGCAGCCAGCCTGCGCAGGCCCCCGGTTCGATCCCCAGCATCCCATATGGTCCCCCAAGCACCGCCAGGAGTAATTCCTGAATGCAGAGCCAGGAGTAACCCCTGAGCATTGCCGGGTGTGACCCAAAAAAAAAAAAAAAAAAAGAATTACTCCTGGCAGTGCTCAGGGGACCATATGGGAAGCCGAGGATTGAACCCGCTTTGGTGTGCGAGGCAAACACCCTCACAGCTGTGCTATCGCCTCCGCCCCCAGCATCTCTTTCCATTCCTGACAAGTGCATCTCCCCCGGCCCTTGCCCTCTTGGCTCAGTGCCTCTTTGGGACCAGGCTGGAAGGGCAGGTGTGTAGACGGTGTACCAGCCTTCAGAGTCAGCCCCAGCAGCTCTGCCCAGCTCCCAGCCCCCCACACCTCTGATGTGCTCTCCATCAATCCAGGCGGTGTCAGGGGGCTGGCGATATAGCATCCCTGAAGCCTCTGGATTTCAGCCTTAGCTCTGCCTCGCCCCCAAAAAAGATGAAGGACCCAGTGGCCGTGTGCATTTTCATGTGAGCCTAACTCTAGGCTCCATGGGGCTCACAGCTCAGTGGGGGAGTTCAATCCATGCCTCCACTGTGACAAATCCAGATAGGTAGTGCTGGAAAAGGTAGGGTGGGTGTCGGGGGAAAGGGAGTGAACTCAGGAGGGCTTCCTGGAGGAGGAGAGATGGTCATTAGAGACATGGAGATGAGGAGGAGGCAATGGAAGCCAGAGAAAGAGAGGCTTGACGGGAGAGCAGATGCAAAGACCTGGAGGCCTGGAGAACGATAGAGAGAAACTAGGAGGAAGAGGCAGGAAGAGGAGCAGGAGGGGAGTGAGGTTGGGCAGCTGGCACGGAATAAGTCATACCAGCTTCCTGGGTCCCGTGAGTGCCCTCGGAGCACAGGATACAGGTGTGGCCATGCTCCCATCTGGCCCACTTTTCTCCCTCGAAACCCCACAGAAACTCCCTCCAGGAGCCCCCAGGCTTTCTCAGTGCAGAGCTGACCAGCCAGTCAATTTCACTCACTCTGCAAAGCTGGACACCCAGAGGCAGAAGTTATGAATCGGTCTCCAGAAATCTTCACACCGGAGATATTAATACAGCAGGACAGCAGGACAGACACACCTGCTCAGGCTCAGACCTCCACCTGCTCGTGTGCCTCAGAAATCTTCTAGAGCATTCTCAGTCTTTCTCATGTGTAAGCCTCTGTTTTACCAGGGTCTGCTGGAATGCCCGAGACTGCACCACAGATCTGCCTGAACCTGGTTAGAAAGCTGGGGCGGGGACCAGAGCGATAGTACAGTGTTTTTTTTTTTTTTTTTTTTTTTCTATTTGGGTCACACCTGGCAATGCTCAGGGGTTTCTCCTGGCTCTGCACTCAGGAATTACTCCTGGCGGTGCTCGGGGAGACCATATGAGATGCCGGGATTGAACCGGGCCGGCATGGGCCAGCCGTGTGCAAGGCAAACGCCCTACCCGCTGGGCTATCGCCTCCGGCCCCACGATAGTACAGTGGGGAGGGTGTTTGCCTTGCTTGCAGCTGACAGGGTTCAATCCCCAGCATCCCATATGGTCCTGAGCACCGCCAGGAGTAACCCCTAAACATTGCCGGGTGCGTCCTGAAAAGCAAAAACAAACAAAAAACTGAAAGCATTTAATATCTAATATTTTAATTAATTAATTAATTTTTTTTTTACAAATTAACCACTTTATTTATTTATTTATTTATTTTGCTTTTTTTTTTTTTGGTCACACCCGGCGATGCTCAGGGGTTACTCCTGGCTCTGCACTCAGGAATTACTCCTGGCGGTGCTCGGGGGACCATATGGGTGCTGGGAATCGAACCCGGGCCGGCACAGAGACGGCAGCAGGCAAGGCAAACGCCCTACCCGCTGGGCTATTGCTCCGCCTTTAATTAATTTATTGATTGATTTTTTTGTTTTTTGGGTCACACTCGGTGATACTCAGGGGTTACTCCTGGCTCTGCACTCAGAAATTACTCCTGGCAGTGCTCAGGATGCACATATGGGATGCTGGGGATCGAACCTGGGGTTGGCTGTGTGCAAAGCAAACACCCTACCTGCTGGACTATTGCTCTGGCTCCTAATATTTTAGAAAAAAATTTAAAGGAATTTCTGGGTTATAAAAAAAAAAAGCTGGGGCCGGAGCAATAGCCTAGCGGTAGGGCGTTTGCCTTGCACGTGGCCGTCCTGTGCCGGCCTGGGTTCGATCCCCGGCATCCCATATGGTCCCCCAAGCACCGCCAGGAGTGGTTCCTGAGTGCAGAGCCAGGAGTAACCCCTGAGCGCTGTCGGGTGTGACCCTAAAAGAAAAAAAAAAAGCTTCAGGGGCCGGAGTGATAGCCCATCGGGTAGGGCATTTGCCTTGCACGCGGCCGGCCCATGCCAGTTTGATCCCTGGCATCCCATATGGTCCCCTGAGCACCGCCAGGAGTGATTCCTGAGTGCAGAGCCAGGAAAAACCCCTGAGCATTGCCGGGTGTGACCCAAAAAAACTAAAAAAAAAAAGCTTCAGAACCAGAGTGAGAGTACAGTTGGTAGGGCTATTGTTCTTGAGAGAAAAAAAAATTCTTCTTTGAATGGCTGTTCATAGGATGAATGTCCGACTGTCCCCCAAAGCACTCGCGGGCAGCTGTAAGCTGGTCAGGGCCCTGAATAGCTAGTTCAGCCTTTGGGCAGTGAAAGAAAGAATTGGGCAGCTGTGGGAGAGGAGACGAGGGGGCTTGGATAGCGTGGGGGCTAAGGATCCCTCCCTGTCTGAGGCTGACCGAGTCACTGGCCACTGCTGTGTCATCTAGTCCAGACAGAGGGAGCGCGGGGTTAAGTGGGAGAAGGGACTGGGGACTGGCGTGGAAATCTCAGCCTCCCCCTAAATTTTGTATCATCCCACCCAGTCTCTGCTCTTTCTGGGGGTTCACATCCAACAGTGCTCAGGGCTTATTCCTGGCTCTGTGCTCAGGGGTCACTCCTGGAGGGACTTGGAAAACCATATGGAGTGCTGGAACCTAACCCGGTTGGCTGAGTGCTAAGTGTGCTGTCTCTGCTTCCTCTCTCTACTCGAGACAGGAGACAGGAACCCTCACTCCTGCTTTGTGCTGTGTAGCCCTGAGCCAGGCTCTCTAGGTCTGGGAGATCCTCTAGCCACAAAGTGCTATTCCGGGGTAGGCACAAATCTGGGGAAAGGCATTTGCTCGGTATGTGGCAGACCCAGGTCAATCCCTGGTAAATCATATAGTTCCTGAGCCCAGCCAGGTGTGACCCCTGAGTGCAGAGCCAGGAGTTAAGTCCTGAATGCTGTCAGCCCCAGTCCCACCCCTCCAAATAAAGAAAGTAGTTTTTCCTCTGTGCCTATGAAGGGCCTAACTTGACTCTAGAAAAATAGCACCCAGGGGCCGGAGTGATAGCAGAGTAGAGAAGGCGCTTGCTTTGCACATGGCCAACATGGGTTCATTCCCCAGATTTGCAAAGCAGAGCTGGGATGGCTTCACTCACCAAGCTGGGCTGTGGCATCAGAATACTCAAGTGTGGGGAAGGGGCCGGAGCGACAGCACAGTGGGTAGAGCGTTTGCCTTGCACAAGGCCACCGGGTTCGATCTCTGGCATCCCATATGGTCCCGCAAGCACCGCCAGGAGTAATTCCTGAGCGAAGAGCCAGGAGTAACCCCTGAGCATTACCGGGTGTGATCCCCCTCCAAATAAAAAGCAGAATATGCAGGGGTAAAAAAAAAAGAATATGCAGGGGTGGGCCAGAGTGATAGGAAGCAGGTAGGGAATTGGCCTTGCATATGACCAATCCACATTTGATCCCAGGTATCCCATATGGTCCCATAAGGTAATTCCTGAGTGCAGAGCCAGGAGTAACGCCTGATCATTGCCAGATCAGGCCGTGGATGCCTGAGCACAAAGGGATGGCTGATGGAGCCTACTGTCTCCCTGACAGTGAACCCCCAAGACCCAGCTTCTCAGCTGGCTCACTGGCACCCAGCCTTTGTGGAACGGGGGACCCAAAGGTACCCCCTTGGCAGCTACCAACCTTGATTCAATCCCCTGATCCCTGGCACCATATAGACTCCCCAGAGCATCATCTGGTGTGGTCCCAAAATAAATAAAATAAATAAAAATTGAGAAACAGAGAGAAGCTCTGGGGATTAGCAGTTCTCTCTCTCTCTCTCTCTCTCTCTCTCTCTCTCTCTCTCTCTCTCTCTCTCTCTCTTTCTCTCTCTGCCTTTTAATTTCTCCCAGTGGGGTTTCCACAAGCTCAACCTCTCTCCAGCATACTCTCCTTTTTATTTTTAATTTTTTCTTTTTGGGTCACACCCAATGATGCTCAGGGGTTACTCCTGGCTCTTCGCTCAGGAATCACTCCTGGCAGTGCTCAGAGAACCATATGGGATGGAAGGGACCAAACCCAGGTTGGCGACATGCAAGGCAAAAGCCTCCCAAAATATCCCCAGTATTTCCCAATCTTTTAGTTATTTATTTGGGAGGCCTTAGGACCCTATCTGCTAGCGCTTGGGGATGGGATATTGGCCAGTGTAAGCACCTTAATCCCGGACTATTGCTCAAGCCCCTCCTCTTCTATAAAATAAGATTTTCTGGGGTTGGAGCAATAGTGCAGTGGGTAGGGTGTTTGCCTTACCACTGCCAGGTGTGCTCCAACGCCCCCATAAATAAAAATAAGTAAAATGAAATTTTCCTTTCTCCACCGTTTACAAGCGTTTGTATTGAAAGGCTTTGTACCACAGCTGGTAGTTGATAAGTACTAAATAAATGGCATCCAAATCCAGCGGATAGGGCATTTGCCTTGCACACAGCCGGCCTGTGCCGGCCCGTGTTCAATCCCGGCATCCCATATGGTCCCCGAGCACCACCAGGAGTAATTCCTGAGTGCAGAGCCAGGAGTAACCCCTGAGCATTGCCAGGTGTGACCCCAAAAAGCAAATATAAATAAATAAATGCCATCTAGAATAAATAATAATTATGATTAGTGACTGCTCTCCCTAGAGTCTTCCTGTCCTGAGTAGATTATACACATATAAAAAAAAATAAAGCTGAATCGAACCCATCAACAGAATCTCTTTCCCCAAATTGTGTTTATTTATTTAGCTTCTGGTTTGGGGGCCACAATAGGCATTGCTCAGGTTTTACTGCACTCAGGAATTACTCCTGGCGGTGCTCTGGAGACCCTATGGGATGCTGAGGCTCAAACCCAGATGTCACCCTGTATTCCGTCTCTCTGGGCTCCCTCGCCTTAATTTTATTCCCTAGTTCCAAACTCCCTTTGTCCCGGGTGCCGGTCCTGCACCCCACCCCGCCACTCCCACACATGCCCACCACTAATCCTTTATCCCACTAGGAAAATGTTTAAAAAGGAATCTGAAGGTCATTGAGGGAAAACCTTTTCCAAGCACATATAGAGAGGCAGGGCAGAAAAAAAAGCGGGTTAGTGTCAGGGAGGGGTCTCCACCTCCACTTTCCACCTGGAGCGCCCCAGCCCCCTGCACCCAGCTCGGGACTCAGTTTCCCCGCCTTCATGCACCTTCGCTATCCCATAGATCTGACCTCGGGTGTGTGTGGGGGATGGCCCTGCACTCTCCGGAGAACAGGAGGAGTCTCCGCAGGGGAGTGGGGCACCCGCTTATGGGGGGGGTGTCTTCTCCTTCTGGGGGTACTCCCTCCTGCGCTGGCCATCCCCGGACTAGGTTAAGAGCCTATTAATACCGGCCCCGGGGCGGCGCGGCAGTGCGCAGGCGCGGGCGGGTTCCGCAGGCGCGCGGGGCAGCGGCGGAATGAGGGATTCCCTCTGACGTCATTGCTAGGATACCAAACAAACACTCAGCGGCGCCGGCCAAGCTCCTTATATGGCTAATTGCGTCACAGGAACTCCGGGGGGCGGGGCCGGGATCTCCCTCCCGCCGTGGGCCCCGCCGTGCAGCCCCCGGGACCCCCGGGGCCGGCCAAGCCATGCAGGGGGCCACATCGCAGTCAGGGAAGCCCTCGGGGTGGACGGTGCAGGGCTCGAGGCTGGGAGCGCCGAGATTTGGGGAAGTTTGTGGTGCTCGGTTCGCTGACGTAAGCAGGGGGCGGGTCCCGGGCGTATAAATACAGGCAGACGGCTCTGGATTTCATTCATAAGACTGGGAGCTACGGCCACGGCAGGGACACGCGCGGGGACTCGAGGACTTGCTTGTTGTGGTTCTTCTTCTGGGGGCGCTGTGGACTTCGGCTGGTTTTTCTTTTTCGGAGAGAAAGTTTTTTCCCCGCTCGCAGGATTCTTCTCGACTCGGTCTACGTTTGGTTGCGGCGGATTCCACTTACTTTTCTTTCGCCTGCTTTTTATTACTTCCCTCCCCCTTGGGGCCCGGCGGACGCGTGGACGCCACCGCACCCGAAGTCGATTCGGTACAACAGGACAGCACCTGCCGCCTCTGGGGAGCGATCCCCCAACATCCGTGGACC
>JAJIBD010017721.1:0-11800 GCA_021461705.1 Cryptotis parvus
GCAAATCGATGATGAACGGGAAGACAGTGATACAGTGACAGTGATTTAAAAATAAAAAGAATCTCTCATAGGGGCTGGAGAGAGAGTACAATAGGTAAGGTGTTTGTCTTGCATGTAGTTAACTGAGGTTCAATCCCTAACATCCCATATGGTCTCCTGTGCCAGGAGAATTCCTGAGTACAGAGTCAGGATTAAGCCCTGTGTACTGCTGGGTGTGGCCCAAAAAACAATAAAAATATATCTTAAAAGGAAATAAATTCATGTATGTGTATGTTTGATAGGCTGGTCTGCTGGGTGGAGTTCTGTCAAGGGGGAAGTCCGGATGTGGAAAATGGAGGTCCTCATGGTGTGGAGGGTCGTCTGGCTTGTTGTGAGGTTCTGCTGGGGTGGCGGGCAGCTGTGCAGTTCATCAATAAATGCTGGATTTTGAGATGACTATAAGAGTATGCTACCCACACGGCAGAGCCTGACAAGCTACCCGTGTCATATTTGATATGCCAGATACCAGTAACAATTACCTCATTCCCATGACCTGATGGAATGGTTTGAGGCTCTTTATGTTCCTGGAGCAAGCAGGTGCCCTTGGGCTTTACTTGCATGAGACAGGTCATATGGAAATGTTACTGGTGCCCGCTCGAGCAAATTGATGATGAACGGGAAGACAGTGACAGTATGTTTGATATTAAGAGCAGGTAAATTCCTCAGAATATTAAGAAAAATTAAAATATAAGTTTCAGACTAGTAAAGTTAGTTTCCTTAGTAGGCAAAGTTTTTCTTTCTGTGTGGGATGAATACTTAGGGCAATACTCAGGGCCCATCAGAGGTAAACCCGTGGTCCTCTGGGAACCTTGTGTGCTATGAGTCAAACTTTGAACCTCTTGGTAGCATCCGCTCCATCCTAGTGGAAGGAAGATAACCTTCAACCCCTGAGCTATCTCTCTCACTATTCATCATTAGCTTTTTAATATTTGTTGTACTCTTTCATTACAAACATTATATTATTTTTGTAAATGAATCAATTTTTTTCATTTATTACACCACCTTTAGATATACAATTACAAGATGCTTATGTTTGAGTTTTGGTTTTACAGTGTTCCAATACCCATCCCTCCACCCATGCCCTCTCCCATCACCAATGTCCCCACCTTCCTCCCTCCTCCCCAGTCCACCTCCATGGCAGGTTCTTATCTACTTTCTCTCTTACTCTTTATCTCTCCCTCCCTCCTCCCTTTCCCTACATATCGTGGAATGTAGTATATTTTAGGACATGATTGGTTCCACTAGTTTGGTGGACTTGGGGAGTCTCATGGTCAGTTGAGCTAGGGGAGAGCTGGGTGCCAGCTCTCCCTATTGTGTCTGAGGCTCTGCATGCTATGGCCAGTTGCTGGGGCAGTTCTTGGGCGGGGCTACCAGGCCTCGGGTCATAGAGAGGGGGAGGGGTGGCCCCAACTCCATCTGATGAATGCCCTGTGACTTCCTCTTCTGGGAGCTGCCTACCTGGGCTCGAACTTGATTACTCTGTCAATCTGGCCTTGAGATTAGTGTCTCTCCTGGGCGGGCTCTGATGTGCTATAGCTTTCGGACAGTGAAAATGGCGGCTATTGTGGTGGGCGAGTCTCATCCAGCTGCTTCTGAGGCCCCCAGAAGTGATGGGTCCATTCCTAAAACCCATCCCATCTTTCCTCCTAGGAGCCTCATGGTCAGCTGAACTGGCACCCAGCTCTCCCGTTGTGTCTGAGGCTCTGCATTCTGTGGCCGGTTGCCGGGGCGTTCTTGGGCAGGGCCCTGAATCAATTTTTTTAAATTAAAAAATTATAAAGAGAAGGTTATTTGGGCAAACTCTGTTTTTCACCACCTATTTTGAATAATAGGCTAAGGTGGGGGGGGAGGCAATACAGTTCAATGCTTATAACTGTACAATTTTTTAATTTTGCTTTTGAGGTATGAATTCTGACTTTCTTCACAGGTTTTACAACTCTTCAAAACGTTGCACAGAACCAGACAAGAAGTTTTTAAAAATGATGCCAAAGCACTAAGAGGTAACGTAGTTTATTTTTTATCCCTTTGGAGAAAATCTGTTTTACATGGTTGCTCCTTAGTCCTAGAAATCTTGCTGTGTAGTTATGAATCATTTTAGGTGGCTTCTTGACATTCCCCCTACTGTTGCTGTATTTTATTATATATTTACTTATTTATTTTATTTATTTTTGGGCTTTTTAGGTCACACCTGGTGATGCTCATGTGTTAACTCCTGGCTCTGCACTCAGGAATTACTCTGTTTTTTCCCTTTTTTTTTTGGGGGTCACATCCGGCAACGCTCAGGGTGTTACTCCTGGCTCCTTGCTCAGGAATTACTCCTTGCGGTGCCTGGAGGACCATATGGGATGCTGGGGATCGAATCCAGGTCAGCCACATGCAAGGCAAACACCCTACCTGCTGTGCTATCGCTCCAGCCCTAGGGAATTACTCCTGGCAGAGCTCAGGGTGCCATATGGGATGCCAGAGATTGGACCTGGGTCAGCCATGTGCAAGACAAATGTCCCATCTGCTTTACTATTGCTCTGGCCCTATTTATTTTTGTTTTGAGATCACAGCCAGTAATGATTAGGGCTTACTTCTGACTCTGCACTCAGGGATCATTCCTGGTGGGTCTCTAGGGACCATATAGGATGCCAAGATCAAATCCTGATTGGCTGCACAGCTAGAGCCCTACTGCTATACTATTTCTTATGTCCCTAATGTTGCTCTATTTTATAAATGTGATTATATTAAACTTTTTTGAGTAATAATTAAAGAAAGCTTTTTAATCTGTTTCTGTTTTGACCTTTTTTGGGGGTCACACCTGGTGATGTTCAGGGATTTACTTCTGGTTTTGCACTCAGGAATCAAGCCAGGTGGCGCTCAGGGGACCATATGGGATGCCTGGGATCGAACTCTGATGTGTCCCAAAAGAGAATTATTAATCAGTTTATTTATTTTTGGCTTTTTGGGTCACACCTGCTGATACTCGGTGGTTACTGCTGGCTCTGCACTGAGGAATTACTCCTGGAGGTGCTCAGGGGAATTATATGGGATGACAGGAATTGAACCCAGGTTGGCTATGTGCAAGGCAAACTCCCTATCTACTGTATGTACTGTCACTTTGACCCCAAAAAAGCTTTTTTTTTTCTTTCTGGGTCACACCCAGTTATGCTCAGGGGTTACTCCTGGCTCTGCAATCAGGAATTACTCCTAGCAGTGCTTGGGAGACCATATGTGATGCCAGGGCTCAAACCTGAGTCAGTCGCGTGGAAGCCAAATGCCCTCCCTGCTGTAGAATCACCCGGCCCCTCAAGAAAGTATTTTTTAAAAGTCAGGTTCTCATAAAGAATCAGTGGGAGAAAACACAATTTTTTTATGTGCTCTATTAGGAGCCGGAGGAATAGTCCAGCAGGTAGGGTGTTTGCCTTGCACGTAGCCGACCTGGGTTCGATCCCCAGCATCCCATATGGTCCCCTGAGCACCACCAGAAGTAATTCCTGAGTGCAGAGCCAGGAGTTACCCCCTGAGCATTGCCAGGTGTGACCCAAAAAAAAAAAAAGCAAAAAATAAAAAGTTTTAAAATGTGCTCTATTAGTTTCCTGTGGCCAAACAATTAATTTCTCTCTCAAATAATCAGATATTTACATTGTCTAGCCCCATATACTTATTATTAATGTTTTGTGTTAGTCTGGAAGTGACAGCAACTATAAAAGAGAATCTATTCTAAACTATCCTAAGTTTAATATCTCACTGTTTGAGATCATTTCTATGTTATCTGGTAATGAAAGCTTTGAAGCTGAGCCTTGTGTTCAATCCAGTCCTGACACCTCAGACTTTCTAAGAGGCCAGATAGGTACTGCTCCTGGAAATAAAAGTTTTTTGTCATTCACTAAAAATAACTTGCTAAAAATTACGTGTTTTGAGGTTCCCTAGCACCAACACCAGGTGGCCCAGTGAGCACCACAGGGCCCAAGCAGTAGCACATCCTTGGGCCCTCACATTGAACTGCCTGCCAGCTTGCTTTGCAGAGAATTGTCAGGACAGGCCTTTGGACCTCCTGAGCACTATTTGGGAGTCCCAGGAGAAGAAAAAATATATATATTTTGTATTGTGTGTATTTCCAACAATTCCTCACTTAATTCTCATAACTGCACTGTGAGGTAGTTACTTTTATAATTTGGTTGGAGATGGGGGAGAGGAAGGTGATGTCATACCAACTGGTGCTTAGGACTTACTCCTTTTTTTTGGGGGTCACACCCAGGAATGCTCAGGGATTTCTCCTGGCTCTGCACTCAGGAATTACTCTAGCGGTGCTCGGGGGACCATATGGGATGCCAGGGATCGAACCCGGGCCGGCATGGGCAAACGCCCTACCCGCTGGGCTATCTCTCCGGCCCCTAGGACTTACTCCTGGCTCTGCACTCAGGGATCACTTTGGCGGGGAGTGATAGCACAGCAGGGAGGGTGTTTGCCTTGCACATGGCTGACCCAGGTTCCATCCCCAGCATCCCATATGGTCTCCCTGAGCACTGCACTCAGGGATCACTCAGTATGGTGGGATCAGGGTACTGTATGGGATGTCGGGATCTAACCTGGGTGAGCTGCATGTAAGGCAAATGCCCTACCTGTTGTACTATCGCCTCCAGCCTCTACAATTCTTATTTTTGCAGATGATAAAATTGACAAAATGTATAAGAACTTGTCCCATATCAGACTTTGTTGTTTTGCTGGAAATCATAAATAACGGTGCTGCCAGGATCACTCTCAGCATTTGGGGTGGTGCTAGGGATAAAATTTGGAGTGCCATGCATGCCAGGTACTTACCACTGAACCACATCTCCTGGTCCCTACTATAAATGTTTTTAGCTGACATAATTATGAGAACAGCTAACACTACATATTTTTCAGTCTTTTATATAAACTATTTCATTAATTGTTCACAGAAACATAATAAATAATAAGGCAGTTTGTCAGCCAGATTAGACCAAGCTACGCTGTTATAGGCTCATGGTAGAGCACATGATTCATTGTGGCCCTGGGTTCAACCTCTGAATGGCCCCAAAAGCAAAATGAAAATAATTATTCTGTTGTAATGTTGCTAAACTCTCAGTGGCATACATGAGCATAGTTTTATTTATAACTCATTTTATGTCATGTCACTCATTTATATATGTAGACAACCTCTTTTTTCTATAAACATTGTTTATATGTGTAGGTTTAACATACTTCTGTGTATTGAGTTTTATCATCTTTAACAGCACATCAGGGCACATGCCCTAGTATAGCTGGTAGGAGCAATAGTATAGCTGGTAGGGCATGTGCCTTGCATATGGCTGACCCAGGTTTAATCTGTAGCATCCCATATATTCCCCTGATCCCTGTCAGGAATGATCTCTGAGGGCAGAGCCAGGCTTAAGCTCTGTTCAGTGTGGCCTAACAAACAAGTAAGCAAACTTGGAATGGCCCCTATACTCCCTGAGTATTTCTTGGGACAACCTCCATTCCCCTCAAAAATAATTTAGGGCTTTAGATTTTCAGAAACATTATTACATTAGACTTATTGGACTCTTATTACCTATAGTAGAGGTTTCCAAACCTAATTGGCTAACTGCCACTTTTCAGAAGGAAAGAAAAATTCACTCAGCATCCTCCTAGAAATCTGTTTTTTTTTTTTTTTTTTTTTAGCAAACACTCAAAGTACCTTCCTGCCCAATTGCAACAAGGTTTCTACTGCCTCCCTGGATGGCTCCAGCATTCTTGGAGGAGGTAAGCGGTATTGCTTACTAAGGCAAAAAACACTGAGCTGTATACAGATATACAAATGAAATTGGCAGTATAGGAAACAAAAAGTATTAGAATAACAAAGGATTATATTAAGTCAGATTCACCTGCATGTAAAAAACTGTCCAAGGGGCTTCTTTAGTAATTGCTTTTTACTTACTTTAGATGGGACAGAATTACTCTATTATAAAATCAATCACAATGAATAATATTTAAATATTGGCAGAGCTATTATATATTAGAAAAACAAATAACAATATATTTTCTTTCTCTAGCAGCCAGAATAAAGATAAATGAAGAATTCAAAAGTCATAAAAATGAAACTTCTCCTAAGAAAATAGAAGAGGTATGGTAGTTGAGTTTTTTTGTTATGTTAACTCTCTCTCTTTTTTTTTTTTTTTTTTTTTTTGCTATTTTTTGGGTCACACCTGGCAGTGCTCGGGTTTCTCCTGGCTCTGCACTCAGGAATTACTCCTGGCGGTGCCTGGGGGACCACATGGGATGCCGGGATCGAACCCAGGCCGGCACAGGCCGGCCGCGTGCAAGGCAAACGCCCTACCCGCTGGACTATTGCTCCGGCCCTGTTATGTTAACTCTTATCCATTTCTTAACAAGTAAGTAAAACCTATGACTCAGTAGTTGAAACCATCACAGCTATAATGTTTGCTGTGGCTCACCTTCTCAAGGTCATTTACTGCTGCTAAGGTAGCAAATTACTTAGTTAAAGCACATGGTTATAGCCATGGTCAAAGCAAGAGTAACTCACCAATGCAGAATCCCCACAGAAATTCTTTCTTCATCTAAAGCAAGAGAGTGGATCATAAAAGGATGAATTATAGTAACTCAGAATTATAGAGCAAACTTTACCTCATTTAACTCAGTTAAACAGACTTTTCAGGAATTCCTATTTTGGTGTAAGCTAGCCAGCTATCTTTCATGAGCTGCTGTTGCATTTTAGCCACTTATTCTCGTTGAAGTTGACTACTACAACAGTCTGTGAGTTCCCTGGTGGCTCTGCTAAGTGTTCATTCAATGAAATGTACATTGATTCTTTTCTTATATTGAAATGTACATTGAGGTCCAGCGGGGTAGCACAGCAAATAGGGCATTTGCCTTACATGCAGCCAACCCTGGTTGGCCCATTCCGGCATCTCATATGGTTCCTCCTGCCAGCACCTCTAGGAGTACTTCCTAAATGCAGAGTCAGGAGTAACCCCTGAGCATCACTGGGTGTGACCCCAAAAAGAAAAAAAGAGAAATGTATATTGTATGTACATTGTCTTTGTCTTAAGTTTTCTAAATGTTCCTGTATCAAACTTTATATAAATGCAAGGAAATAACCCTTGAAGAAGACAAAAAATGGAAAACTAGAGGTGTAGTTATGATTCTAAAAATCGGTTTGGTCATTAGGGATGTTGGTTGGTGGTAGACCATATGCTTTGTGTGCGTGTGTGAGACCCTAGATTCACTCCTCAGCACAACACACATAACACATACGCCACACAAAATACATACACAAATAATAAATGTTGGTAAAGAGAAAGGTACAAATTACAGAAAAATAATTTCATGTTTAATAGAATTTCTACATGTTAAAAAATATCTGATGAGGAATAGAGTTGAGCCACATCTGGTACTGCTCAGGGCTTACTCCTGGCTCTATGTCCAAGGGTCACTCCTGACAGTGCTGGTATCAAACCAGGATCTGATCAAACCAGGCGTGGTCGTGACAAGAGCCTTAATACCTGTACTATCTCTCCAGACCTCCCTATTTTAGAAATATTTTAAGTATTTTTCTCAACCCCACATTCAGTTATGGGTCATGAACTGTCACCACAGTTTAAGAAGCTAGGATCCATCTAAACCACCTCCTGCTCATCCCATCTGATCACCTCTATTGTCTTGTTCCTCATCAAGCCTTGTTTATGATCTTAGATCTAGGTCTTGCCTGTTTATGCATTTTCAGTGGATGAGGACGCCTGATTTTCATCTTCCCTACCCTCAGCTCTTAGCATTCTGCCCCTCTGAGCTCCTAGGAGGTGAGTTCCTGCTCTTGCACAGCCTTCTCCAGGTCAACAGAAGCTCCCCTTTTGTTGTTGAGACTGAAATGTTGTGCTTGTCTTCCTCCTGCCCTCCCTCCCTCCTACCCTCTCTCCCTTCTTCCCTCCTGACTGTATTATACACAGGAAATTTGTGCCCTCCTTAGGAAGTACCTGGTGCTACTTTTCTTCCTTGACTCTTCTTTCTCTTGCTCATAAATTCATCACTTGATCACTTGACATCCCGTTATTCATCGATTTGCTCGAGCGGGTGCCAGTAATATTTCCATTTGACCCTATCACGTGCCAGTGTAGCCCAATGGCATCTGGTTGTTTCAGGAATATGAAGAGCCTCGAACCGTTTGTTCAGGGTCTTGACAAGGAAGACCCTTGTCATAAATTCATATTGTCAGCAAATCCTAGTAACTTACCTTCAAAATGTACCCAGTTTTATACCACATCTCATTCTCCTGGCTTAGCCATCATTTCTCCCTAGTTTTTTTGTTTTGTTTTGCTTTTTTTTTTTTTAAATAATAGCCTCCTAGAAGATCTCTCTGCTTCTGCTCTAAGTCCCTGCATCCTACTCTCAGTGCTTTTATTTTGGTGGGGGATTGGTTTGTGGGCCATATCTGGAGATGCTGAGCCCTCCAGATGCCTGGCTCTGTGCTCAGGCATGTGGTACTGGGGATCAAACCTGCCTAGGGTGCATGCAAGTCTATAACTGTACTATTTGCCACAGACCTAGTAGGGTTTTTTAAAAATTTAGTCACTGTGGAGCCGGAGCGATAGCCCAGTGGGTATGGCGTTTGCCTTGCACGTGGCTGGCCCATGCCTGCCTGGGTTCGATCCCGGTATCCCATATGGTCCCCGAGCACTGTCAGGAGTAATTCCTGAGTGCAGAGCCAGGAGTAACCCCTGAGCATTGTCAGGTGTGACCCAAAAAGCAAAAAAAAAAAAAAAAAAAAATTAGTCACTGTGAAATTACCAAGTTATTATTGATTGGGTTTCAAGCATACAGTGTTTCCAGCACTGATCTCTTCAGCATAGTCCACTTCCCTCCACCAGTGTCCCCCTCACCCCTTTGCACCTGCATTTGCTTTCTGCCAACCGTCTGCTTCTACATACATTTTTTTCTTTTTTACTTCAATTTTTTTTTCCGATTTTATTTTTATTTTATTATTCCCCCCTAAATATTGTTACACCATTTTAGACATACAATTGAAAGATGCTCATGTAGAGTTTTGGTTCTACAGTGTTCCAACACCCATCCCTCCACCCAAACCCATCTCCCATCACCAATGTCCCCACCTCCCTCCCCCTCCCACACCTCAACTACTTGGCGGGTTCTGTATGTCATTTCTCTCCTCTTTATCTCTCCCTCCCGCCAAACTTTCCTGCTCTTTGTGGAATTCAGTGCATTAAAAGACATTACTGTTTCCACTATTTTAATGGACCATGCTGCCACAAGCGGCCGCACGTACTAGGCTCGAACTGGTTTTGCTTTGTTGATCTGGTCGTGAGGCAGTTTCCCAGCATCTGGACAGCGAAAATGGTGGCTAGTGTGATGGGCGAAGTCTCATCCGACTGCTTCCGGGACCCCCAGAGGTGACGGACCCACTCCCAAAACCCGTCTGCCCTCCTGGGGGTCCCCTCTTCAGCTGGGCCCGGGCGAGCTGAGTTCCAGCCACCCCAGCCGCTTCATGTTATGGCCGATGGCCCCGGGGCAGCTCCTGGGCAGGGCCACCAGGCTCGACAAAATGGAGAGGGAATGGCCGAACCCTGACTCCATCTGACGAATTCCCAGTGATTCCCGCTTCTGGGAGCCCTACTTTTTTTTTTTTTTTTTCTTTTTGGGTCACACCCGGCGGTGCTCAGGGGTTACTCCTGGCTCTTCGCTCAGGAATTACTCCTGGTGGTGCTTGGGACCATACGGGATGCCGGAGATCGAACTCGGGTCGGCCCGTGCAAGGCAAACACTCTACCCACTATGGTATCGCTCTGGCCCCTCTACATACATTTTTGCAATATGATGTACCGTCCCATATCAGATAGGGCTTTATATATAACACTTTACCATCTTTCAGCACCACCTCTTCCTCTTAGTTGAATGTTTTCCTCCACTATAGACATTGCCACCTACCTGGTCTATTCCCCAGACTCCTTAAGTGGCATGTTTCCTACCGAATACCAGTTCTCATGTTCTGTTTCCATTGCCTTTAGGTATTCATTATTCCACCGTTATGGTTTTTTTTTTTTTTTTTTTTTTGCTTTTTGGGTCACACCCGGTGACACTCAGGGGTTACTCCTGGCTCTGCACTCAGGAATTATTCCTGGCCGTGCTTGGGGACCATATGGGATGCCGGGAATCGAACCCGGCTGGCATAGGCTGGCCGCCTGCAAGGCAAACGCCCTACCCACTAGGCTATCACTCCGGCCCATCCGTTATGTTTCTTTATACCTGGTATATGAGAGAGATCATTCTGTGTCTGTCTCACTCCCTCTCACTAATTTCACTCAGTATGATACTCTCATACTCTCCAGGTCCTTCCATCTAGCAGCAAATTTTATGACTTTACCTTTTCTTATGGCCAAGTAATAGTCCATTGTGCATATAACCATAGTTTCTTTATCCAGTCATCTATTCTTGAACACTTGGGGTTGTTTCCAGATTTTGGCTATTGTGGATAGTACTGAAAGGAACATAGGATTGCCAGTATCTTCTCCATTTTGTTTTTGGTCCTTTGGAGTGTATTCCAAGAAATGAAGTTGCTGGTTCAAATGGAAGTGCAATTCCTAGATTTTTAGGAATGTCCATATTTTCTGTACCAGTCGACATTCCCAGTAACAGTGAACGAGAGTCCCTTTTTTCTAAGAGGGAATTTTTTTTGTATACAGAGGTAGGTAGGGTCTGTACAGTGCCTCTTAATATTTTTTGAGGGGATAGTGACCCTTTTTAAAAAGGCATGTACTGTGCCAGGGAGACAGCTCAAAGCACTGGTGCATATGCTTCACATGTGGAAGCCCCAGTTCAGTGGTGCCTCATGGTTCCCGAGCACTGCTGTGGGTGGCCCCCAAATAGATTTAAAACATTTTAAAAGGTATCTTTCTATGGTTCCCTGAGCCCTACCAGGAGTGATCCCTGAGCAAAGAGCCAGGAGTAAGTGTGGGCCAAAAACAAAAAAAAAGTATCTTTCAAGGCCGGAGGAATAACACAGCGGGTAGGCCTTGCACGCAGCCAATCTGGGTTCAATCCCGGCATCCCATATGGTCCCCGAGCACCACCAGGAGTAATTCCTGAGCATTGCCGGTGTGACCCAAAAAAGCAAAAAAAAAAAAAAAAAGTATCTTTCATCATTCCACTGCTTCTAATCCCCATTGCTCCTCCTTCCATAGTAAAATTTAAAGAAAGCACACTTACCATGACCTACAAAATATCATCTGACCCTTTGGCCTTTGAATGACCACTTCCCTCTTCTTCCACTCTCTTTTGAGGATACTTGAATATACTGAGAACTTTGCTCTCACAGTGTTCTTATGATGTTATTTCTTCGTAGGATATCTCTTTTCCATGTCCCCAAGTCTTCATTTAGTACCTAGCTTAAGTGTGGGGATGTATAGCAATGTGACAGTTGCAGAAATTTTGGCAAAAGTTTAAGTTTTCCAAACTTGCAACAGCCAAAATTAAAAATGAACTGTGCAATGAATCTGAGAATGTTTCTGACAGTGCTTTCCCATGTTGCATTTTTTCTGGGGTTGCAAGCAGAGGAAGCTTAAGATATCCTGATTTAGCAGACTGATATTTTAACCAGTCCTTCCCTTCAAATGGATCTTTTACCCAGGCATGATTTATAACATCTTGCATTAATAATTTGATAGAGATTCACCAAATACTGAAGATCTTTTCAATATTAACACAGTTTAATAAGTAATGTTTTGTTTTGGGGCCTCACCCAGTGATG